>CM054159.1:1497024-1517024 GCA_028751875.1 Rapana venosa | reverse complement strand
AAATAATGATTTATTGTGTCCTTTTCCTTGTCTTGAGTGTGTATTCCTTTATCCTAAAAATTAAAGAAAAAAATGAATAAAACTACCATCAAAATTACAAGTACATCACTTTAACCACTTAGGCTATTATGCCCTCCAGAGAGTTATACACTGCACTTTTCTACCATACAGTTCTGTGTTCATTCGCATGTCAATTATCTTCGTTAAAATTAATGCTTTTTAGATAGAAAAAAAAGGCGCCCGTCCCTTCTCCCTTTCCTGCTTTACCTTCCCTGTCCATAAGGAAGGCAGGTACTCATTTATAGCTGCGTGAACTGGGAGACTGTACTGGAGCCAAGATGCACAAACGGTCACCCACCCAAGAGGTAACTACGCTCGATGCTGCTTAACCCTAGCTTGGGGAAAGAGAGTGCTCTGACCTTTGAGCTTTCTTGTCCCAGGTTAAAAACCGAGTAAACAGTGGTAAACAAAATTAACGATAGTATTGTTTTCGCTCCTCCGCTAGAGCTCCAAGTCTCACCAATGGTGAGATTTTTGCCTACGTCACTGTTATTTGCCCACCACGAAGGTAGCCGCATACCGACTTCGGGGAGGATGATGGTAAATGACAATAGCAAGGAGGATGATAGCAGCAGCCAAACTAACAGCCACACCAGTGCCAGTGATCACGTAGGGTTTGTTTTATTTTGTTTTGTTTAATGTCCATTTACTACTTGGTGATTTAGATACACCCGCAGTCATACCAAAGTACCTATTATTACACACCCCTTCTCTCTCTCTCTCTCTCTCTCTCTCTCTCTCTCTCTCTCTCTCTCTCTCTCTCTCTCTCTCTCTCTCTCTTATGTGTGTTTATGGTCAGGTTTATGTAACAGAGCAGTCAGCGTAAAAGCAGTATCACAAGCTGTGTAAGCGGATTGAGGTTTGGTAATGGTAGCACTCACAGTGTTCATGTGTGCTAGACAGATGTATCACAGGTCTTTGTGGTAACAGGGGAATCGATATAGTATTTTCGTAAATTGCAAGGTATGAAGTATTTATTTCTCTCTCTTAAAATTCTTAACAGTTTTCTATTTTGAGCTGAAAAACTTATGCTTCATACTTTAAAAAAAAAGATATTGCACAACACCAAAGAAAAATATGTTGATTGCTTTTTGTGACTTTGCTTCTATAGATAAATATCTCGCCTACGAGCATGCTATTAAAATAACTGAATCCGAGTTTATATTGCTATCCAAAAAAAATACTAAGATATGCTCAGTAGGTTTAATACTATCTGCAAAGTGCTTATCTTTTGTTCAGTTTGATTTTTTACACCCAGTGCATTTAAAAAACAATTGTATTCAAATTTCTATCAGATCCCTAATGCTTGGGACAAACCTGTACTCACTCAGATTAAACTAGCTGCGTGGGCAGCTTTTTGCTTGTGTGTTTATTTTTGTTTTCGTTTTTCTTTACCTCAGCAAGTATCTGACTGGACAAAACTGTCCAAACCTTGCCTGTTTGATCTTTTGAATTCGTTCATGGTTTTTTAATATATAGTATTTTGCTTGAATTTTTTAACGGGTCATTGAGGGTACTGCAATAAAATCGACATCATTGTCGTGGACAATTCTCGTGAATAATCGATAATCGTCGTGGACAATTGTAGACAATCTGAACTGACAAAACGGGTCCCTCTTCATATCGCAAATTGCATATCTGGTCTATTCGTGTCATTCAACCATCAGCCATATCTAAACTGCTCTGTACGAAAAATGAATGAATTTTTAATGAAAGCATGTATTGTGCCCTATTCCCTAATGGGGAGACCTTGATTTATGACCTCACCCCCAGGGCCTGGGCGGGAAATGGAAGCTGGACCCAAAGCTGACTTCTGGGACAAAGCAGCAGCAAAAGCACAGTTCGGTGGTGACTCAAGGTTTCTAACCTTCAGAGTACTTTCAAATCTTGAACTCAGCGGTTTAACCATATAACAACTCATTATTTAATATTCTTATATCATGCCCATGAAGTTAAGTGTACGGAGGTTTGAGCTTTCCTTTCAGGCCGTTCCCATTCACCCTATGGTATCCAAGTCAAAGTAAGTCAATTCAATTTAGTCCAACAAATCCTGAGAAGGATATGACGAATCTGAGCCAAGCAATCTATAGATTGCACAAACTTGAATAAATGGTTGAACAGCAAATAAGTGAACAGTTATTCAATTGATCAATAAAAAAAATTCCAGCCAAATAAATAGAGTATAGAGATCGTTCGAAAAGTATACTTAACAAACGTCCGTCAAATTTGCTTAAAGAGCATAAAAAATGTAGAGATAAAGGTGTTCCCATAACCTATGTGAGATAGCAGAGACAGCTTATCTAGGGGCCAGTATATTGAGGGCGGCGCTCATCTCCTCTCTCTCACTGCTTTACCTTCACTGACCCTAAAGAGGGCAGGCAGCCATTTACAGTTGGGTGAACTGGGGGACTGTACTGCAGCCAAGGCGCGCAAACGGTTATCCTCTTAATTGGTAACCACATTCGGTGCTGCTTAAGCTTAGCTTGGGGAAAAGCGAGTGTTTAAAGAGCGTGCACCCATTAAAGTGTATAATGTCAGTCATTGTTTATCGAACTTCTTTTTCTAACATCCGTGCACATTGTTACTATGTATCGCACTCTTGTTAATTATGAAGATTTTGCTTGTATTAGTTTGTCATTGTAGATTGTATTGTTGTTGTTTTTAATGGTGGTGGTGGTGGTAGAGTTATGATACTGATTTTGCTGGTGGTTATCAAATTATTGTTTTTTGTTATTGCTGCTATGTCAATGTTTTGCTCTGTTATCATCATATCTAGGATGATTTGAAGTATTCTGACTTAGCATTACTTGACTTGACTTAACTTGACCTTGCTATCCAGCTGCTATTATCGTTATCGTTGTCATGCTCTTACAGTTATAGTTCACCTTCACCTACACACTAGTCTCATAGACCGTTTGGACGCCACAGAAGATTTTTTACATCCAGCTTCCTCCACTTCTCGCGGTTTTCAGCTTTTCACAACGAATCGCTCCACTCAAGGCCAGTCCACCTCATTTCTAGGCTGTTGTAATTGTTGGCATTCTATTTGACAGGTTGTTATTTTCTCAAGTTTAGTTGGAGTCACGATAGCAGCCAGGCAATCACAACTCTAGAATAGCACGCTGCTGTGGAATTACATGCCACGAATCTGTCACCTCATGTTACAGGAGACTCATTGGTTCCTTGAATGACTGCGTCTGGTATTTATTTTTTTATTTATTTTTTTTATATCAAGGATAATGAAATAAGCACTTGTGTGCTTTTTTTTTTACATCCAGTCCCTGTGTGTATGCAGCTTTGTAAATTCTGGCATCTGTTCCCACTGGCACACAATGGCCTGCTCTTATGAAAAACGGAACAGGATTTAACGTGTGCGAAAGATGTTCTGCGTGCGTTCGCACACAGGACCTCGGTTTATAGTCTCATCCGAAGGATTTTTGGGGAGAGTGGAACCAGCACTGATGTTAACTCCAGGGGAAAATATCCCCTTGAACGGGAATAGAACCCGGGTCATCAGATTGCGAGCGAAGTGTTCTGACCACTAGGCTATCCCGTCACCCGTATTGGTGTGTTTAGAACTAAACGGGAGAAACTTTTCAACAAACTATTTCATAGTTTACTTTCTCAACTGATTTTTTTGAGTATGTTTTATAACATGTATATCAGTATGTATATAGATCATGCCGTGTGTATTTCCACAGTGCGTTAAAGTCATAAAACAGGGCAAGTCAAGCTAAAACCTCAGTGCCCTCTTCCATCCTTTCTCCAACTATCACTCTTCCCCTCAACCTTCACCACACCACCATCCACACCACCAACATAACAACCTCCCCACCATCATCACCACCACCACCACCACCAACACTACCGTTCCCATCATCCTCACTACACTCATCATCACCACCACAGTCCAAAAAATAATACCTAACGTTTTAAACCCTCCACCAGACTTAGGTAAAATAATACTTTTTTAATTGAAGGAAAGGAAAAAAAGGAAAAAGGCAGATTTTTTAAAATAGATACCTGTAGTTTTCGTTTCTGTGTTGAATTTTAAAGGTGGAGGGTTTGGGGGAGTTTTATTCGATTTCATGGATAAGATTTGCGTTTGATTTTGCCTTGTTTAATTTTTATTAGCTTTTGTGTCTAATGTTATCTAAAGAGGGCTAAAAACAGTATAATTCTGCACAAACTGACGTAGGGGTTTGTCATTCCCCTGACGTCTCACAATCGCTAGGGTAGGGGAGAGCTCAGTGATCAGAGCTTGCGCTTTCCCCGATCTAAATTTAAAGCAGCGTTGAGCGTGGTTACCAAAGGGATGGGTGACCATTTTCTCACCTTTAATTCAGTACAGTCTCCCTCCATCCCGCCCAGCTCACCCAGGTGTAAATGGGTACCTGCCCTCTTGAGGGTCAGGGAAGGTAAAGCAGTTAGGGAGAGGAGATGAGCGCCGCCTTAAATATGCTGGCCCCTTGAGTAGCTGGGGTCTCTGATGCCTCACTCCTCAAGGACTGCATAGGTTATGAGACACCTTTATCTTTATCTTTTATAATCACTATCATCTGGCGCTAAGGTCAATTTTTATAATCGCAATCATATTGCACTGAAGGGATTTCAGTTTGCCATCTAGTTTTTAAAAAAACTTAAATTAGAAAACGTGTCATCTCATCAGTTTATTGTCTCCCTCTTTTTTAAATAGTATTTTAGGGAAAACAAACTCATAATCTTGTTGTTCATTTCTGTCAGATATATGTAAGGGTTTGCTCCACAGAAACAGAAGTATATCATTCACAATGGCGACATGTAATCAACTACCACACGACTGCGGATTTTCATCATTCCTATATGAACAAAGCTTGTGACTATAAAACTGTTCAAATCAGTAACAAATAACAATAGATGAACATAACGTATGGGTTGTTTGGTCGTGACAATAAAACACGTAGAGAATCGCTTCATCAGGTTACTGGTCTTTCTCATTCCTCACTAATTTTAAGCTATCGCCATGAGTTGGGAGAAAGAGGAGAAGGTTGACTTCATCAGTTGTTTAGCTAAAACATTTCCTGAGAGCAAACTGAGAGTTTTGTCCTTCATCCTTTTTTAGATGAAAAGGTTTTGGAAATAGACTGAATGAAATGGTTACAAAAGCTCTGTGTGTGTGTGCGTGCGTGTTAGTGTGTGTGTGTGTGTGTGTGTGTATGCCCGTGTGTGTGTGCGTGTGCCTCTGTCTTTCTGTCTGTCTGCCTCTCTCTCTCTCTCTCTCTCTCCCTCCCACCCTGTTAGTTGCTAACACGTGATTAATTTGCAATCAAAAAGGCTATTTAATACAAAACCAGACTGAAAACTTGGACAACTCTATGGCAAAAGTATCACAAAATTTCAACTGATAGACTGCATGCAAGATGCGATAAAAACAGAGGCTGACAGGCTTTTTTATCTTAACAGGTGGTACAAATAAAGGCTTGAGTGTTTTGTAAATGCGCTTTTATAGCAAAAGAAACAAAATTACACGCTGATACTTCAGCACAAGGTAAAAAAATCGCTATAGCTTTATAATATTCAAAATTCTTAAATCAACAACCTAAACACCCAACCTGCCGTAATGGCTCCTAGCGGAAAAGTGGCTGAGGTGCACTGTGACTCATTACGTGGTGGAGTGTCACTAAGTTTTTGTGGGTAAAGTTAACAATAACACATCAGTTCAGGTCATGTTTATAAGGCAGGTGACAGGCTATCAGTGAGTGGATGTTCTCAATCATATCAACAGTTCTAACTCTACAATTGTAAACTTGACACTCAATAGCAACAACAACAACAACACACACACACACACACACACGCTCACACACATACGTACGCACGCACGCACACACGCACACACACACACACACACGCACGCATGCATGCACACGCACGTTTGCATAACTGTACTGATGCACGCACTGTTTTGAAAATGGAGAAAATCCAAAAATAATTTGAGTATTATTTTTTGTAATATATATATATATATATATATTATATTATTTATAAGGAAAAGAAAAGATCTGAAATAAAAACAGTAGAAAGAAAGAAAGAAAGATTACGAGCACAATTATTTTAGCACTAATCCTGTTGTGCAGCTGTGGACACTGTTTGAAGGACCAATATCTGTATCAGCAATACCCTTCGATAGGATCTTTACACAGAAAGCAGGGTTTGAAGAAAACTGCAACCTTAACCTTTACTCCAGACATGTACATTTTCCACGCTGACTCTCTGGCACAAACACAGACACGGACACCAACTTTGGATGAGTTGACAGATATATCATTTGATAGATAGAAACTGGGGACAGGATAGCTCAGTGGTCGGAGGCATCAGAGACCTCAGTTTCTCCAGGTCCAAGCATATTGAGGGCGGCGCCCATCTCCTCTCACTTGCTGCTTTACTTTCCCTGACCCTAAAGAGGGCAGATACCCATTTACAGCTGGGTGAACTGGGGGAACTGTACTGAAGCCAAGGCACACAGATGGTCACCCAACCAAGTGGTAACCACGCTCAACGCTCTTTAAACTTAGCTGTGCTAGGAATTCCCTCTTCTCTATCTTCCCTTTGTTTCTGCCTTGTTCCTTTTTCTTGCTATAACCTCCTACTTGTCTATTTCTTGCTTTCTTGGTCCAATGTCATGCTTTTTATTTACCTTACAGACTTACAAGATAACAATTCTCTCCCAAGCTCAAGTCGGAAGTGCAAGGTCTGACTTGTCAGGGGCTTAATGGCAGCGTGATGCATTTTCGCGCATATGATAGACAATAGTTGGTCTCTGAGTGTTCGATGTAGTAGTAGTAGTAGTAGTAGTAGTAGTAGTAGAAGTAGTAGTAGTAGTAGTAGTAGTAGTAGTAGTAGTAGTAATAGTAGTAGTCGTAGAAGTAGTAGTAGTAGTAGTAGTAGTAAGAGTAGTAAGAGTAGTAAGAGTAGTAGTAGTAGTAGTAGTAAGAGTAGTAATAGTAGTAGTAGTAGTAGTAGTAGTAGTAGCAGCAGCAGCTTTAGCCAAAGTAGTAACTGAGTTAATTCTGTTATTTTATAGGAGTATAAAGCAAATCAAATAGAACACAGCGCTCAACTAAGTGTTTAGCAGAACAAAAATTAATTGATTTATTTTGAGGCTCCCTCAGCCAAATATGTCTCACTAACTCCACACAATACTTTTCATTAACTATTTGTTTTTCACTTGTTCAGATTGTTCTCAAGCTTACCTCTGTTTCTAATTCTTCATGCTCCACAAAGGTAATACAGATTAAATATTGAAGAAAAATGCAGTAAAGAATCTGTGAAAGCACGATAAAGAATATTTTTATAGTAAACTTTGTAGATTTTGATTTTCAGTAAAATACCTTAAATGCTCTTATCAACAAATGTGTCTATACCTGTTAGCCAAACTTATGTTTTCCTGTTCATTTCATGCTGCTTTCTTGAGACAAAATTTATTTCTCAATAAACCATTATGATTATCATTGCATTTATATTTGTGTAACAACAAAAAGCTAGAACTCACAACAGCAAGTTTTTAAAAGAGAAAAGAAGCTAAAGGCAGAAAGGAAAAGAAAGAAAGAAATTCAGACACAAGGAAAAAGGAAGACAGACAGAAAGAAAAACAAACAGACCAGCAGACAAACAAGTGGAAAAAAAAAGAAGAAGAAATAAAGACAGACATAAAATTAATGACAACAGACCTAAAGAAAGAAAGTAACAACGAGAGAAAGAAACAAACAACAACAACAAAAACGACAAAAGGAAAGACTGCAAGGAAGAAAAAGCGAAAAGGAGAAAGACAGACAGACAGACAGACGGAAAGACAGAAAGAAAAAAGTAAGAAAAATAGACAGAAAGAAAGAAAAAAAGGAAAGGAAAACAGAAAGCAGACATAAAAAAACAAGAGAGAAATAACGACAGGCTGAAAGAAAGTAACAAACAAAGAAAGAACCAAACAAACAAAGAAAGACGAAAAGAATGAACGACAAGAAAGAAAGGACGAGAAAAGAAAGAATGAAAGAAAGAATGAGTGAGAGAGAGAGAGAGAGAGAGAGAGAGAGAGAGAGAGAGAGAGAGAGAGAGAGAGAGAGAGAGAGAGAGAAACAAACAAAGAAACAATGACAGATAAACAGAAAGACAGAAATAACAGGAAAAGAAACCAGAAAGAAATACACACAAAAAGAAAACACGAACAAGTGAAAGAAAGACAAACAGCCAAATAAAAGAAGAAGAAAAACCCGAACGAAAGCAAAGACAGAAAAAAACAACACAAAACCAATATCATACACGAAGGACATTGATGGCAGCAGCTGTCTGACTAATAATACTAATAATAATGATACTGTATGGAATGTATATAGCACTGAATCTTGTTTTGTTTTTTTAAATCGAAGCGCTTGCATTCAAATCATTCACACGCACGTAACTGTCCACAAGCTGGAAGCTGACTACATCATTGCAAACAGCGCCATGACATGTGCAAATAGGCACATTGCATTGCAGTGCATTGCAATCACATCACAGGGGTGCAATGCCGTCGCAGTGCAGTGGAGAACAGTCAACCCAGTGACTCTATGCCGACAGGTGAGACAGGTATCAGTCAATAACCGTGTACACCTTTGTGACTGAGATCGATTTGATCAGAATGTGTGTGTGTGTGTGTGTGTGTGTGTGTGTGTGTGTGTGTGTGTGTGTGTGTGTGCGTGTGTGTGTGTGTGTGCGTGTGTGTGTGTATGTTTGTGTGTGTGCGTTTGTGTGCGAATGAGAGAGGGAGAGAGGAAGCTAGAGAGAAATAGAGAGAGACAGAGACAGAGAGACAGAGGCACAGAAAGAAAGTGTACCGGCAAAGTGAATAACTGTTGTGTGTGTGTGTGTGTGTGTGTGTGTGTGTGTGTGTGTGTGTGTGTGTTTGTGTGTGTGTGTGTGAATTGTGTGTATGTATCGGTGTGCATGTGTGTGAGGGAGAGAGAGAGTGTGTGTATGTGTATGTGTGTGTGTGTCTACCCGCACAACCTGGTCTGGTGTGTGTTTGCGTGTGTGCGTGTGTGTGTGTTGATGTTTCTTTTGTTTTCTTTGTATCTACTTCTTTCTTTCTTTTTTGAGTCTGTTTATTTTTTTCTGTAGTTTTTCTTTCCACCTTTCTCTCTTTCTTTCCTTTTTACTGTTTCTGTTTTTGTGCAATTTCGTTCTTTCTTTCTTTCTTTACTTAATATCTTTCTTCTCTTTCTTCTTTCTAACCTTCATCCTACCTTGTCTTATTTGTGTTCGACTTTCTGCTCTGTCAACTTCCATAGCAAACTTACAGAGACAAACTAACAAATAAAACAGGTTTAAAATGCAGTCATTCTAATTTTTGCACATATACAATAGAATGAAACAAAGCCACACAACTTCAATTAAAGCAAATGGATGGAACACAAAATCAGACGATTAAAGCAAACGCGAAACAAGTTCTAATTGGTCAAATCCGTTTTCTTCCGGGCGCCGTTTCCTCTTCCGGAGTTTACACCTGCTGAAAGTCCAGTTATGTCCCTTGGCTCACTAAAAACAAATATTGCAGACTTTTTTTTTCTAAAAATCCTTTTGTTAAATTTCATGTGTGAATTATCTCTCTCTCACTCACTCTCACTCTCTTTCATGTATATATGTATTTCTTTCTTTCTTTAGATTATTCTTCATGTTCTGTATTGCACATAATCGCTTTCGCTTGCTTTTGCTTTTGTTTTTATTTACTCAGAGGGCTGGATGTAAAAAGTTAAAAAAGCTATTGTTAAGCATTTTCTATAACCCTCCATAGATAAAATGTGTTTATTGTTCATTGCTTATTGCTCTCTCACTCTCTCCCTCTGTCTTTCTCTCTCTCACATTCTCTCTGTCTATCTGTCTGTCTCTCTGTCAGTCTGTCTCTCTCTCTCTCTCACTCTCTCTGTGTCTATGTTCGTCTATATAAGTTCTTCGGATGAGACTATAAACCGAGGCCCCTTGTGCGAACGCACGTAGAACATCTTGCGCACACGTTAAATCCTGTTCCGTTTTTCGAAAGAGTAGGCCATTGTGTGCCGGTGGGAACAGATGACAAAGTTTACAAACCGCATACACACGGGGACTGGATGTAAAACAGCACATGAGTGCTTATTCCATTATCCTCGATATAAAAGAATCTCTCTCTCTCTCTCTCTCTCTCTCTCTCTCTCTCTCTCTCTCTCTCTCTCTCAGTAATACAGTGATATGCAAACGAAGCGTACATGATTGCAATTTCCTTGAAAGTTAATAGAACGCGTGAAAAGCAACAATTAAGCGCAAAGCTATTTTTGGGGTACAATTTTTTTGGTCCTGTATATGTTCAACTTTTGCCTTTTTTCTCTTGTTCTTTCTTGTTTGTTTGTTTGTTAAACGTTATTCTGTTTACCTCTGTCTGATGCATGACGTCACTTGTTTACGACACTGGATTTTTCACAATGGACGCGACTTGTTTGTCGTAAGGTTTTCTTTTCTTTTGTTTGTTCTTGTTGTTTGGTTTTTTCTCGTCTGTTTCCATTTTTGCAGATGTGACTTCGAGTTCTTCCTTAATAACTCTTGGGCAAATTGTTGGGACGACGCTTTGATATTTTCAAGGAGTGTGTTCGTCGGTAAGCTAAATCTAATGGCATCCATTATTATTTAATTCCTATGGAGCATGTTGACTATGACTGATTGACAGACAGACAGAGAAGAAGACAGAGAGAAAGTGTCAAGGATATGAGACAGAACGTAGTATCATGCATCGACAATCTTCAATGTAATATGTCTTCCTCTCTCTGTCTGTCTGTCTGTCTCTCTTTATCTCTAACATGACATAACGTACCTAAAAGAACTAATTGACGAAGTGTCTAATAATTATCGTAATCCAATTTGATTGCACACGTGTTCTTTAAGACAGACAAACTACTGTTATGTCTGGTGAACAAAATTCCTTGGGTGCAAATGAAGTACTGTTTGCATTTCTCTCTCTGTCTGTCTGCTCGTCTGTCTTTCTGTCTCTGTTGCTCTCTCTTAATCTCTGTCTGTCTGTCTGTCTGTCTGTCTCTCTCTCCCCTCTCCTCCTCTCTCTCTCTCTCTCTCTCTCTCTCTCTCTCCTCGCTAACACAAACACATTAACACTAACACAAACACACGGACTGCTGGTTGTTTCATCTTTCAAGTTAAAGTAAACCACATCACGTTGAAAACATATCCAGCACCATACAGAGACGTGAACAGAAAGGAACAACTAAAGCTGTTTGAATTTCTGATAGGAATGAGACATCTTAAGCCAGAGAGACGTCGAACAAACTAACTCCAAAGACCAGGCAGACTAAAAGACTGGCCCTAGGCTCACGTCTCTAATGAAGCATTTGTTTGAATACAGTTTTTACTTTGTAACTGACCTTACTCCCCCAAAAAGCCCTGGCGGGATTAAACCTAGACGTTCGTTTCTGAACGCACGCAGAACATCTTGTGCATAGGTTTTTCTTCTTCTTCTTCTTCTTCTTCGTGGAGCGCTCAGATAGCAACTATTGATTGTTGTCTGTTATATGAGCGAAAATTCGTCACGCTACTGTTAAGCACCTGACAAGTCAGGCCCAGCGCATCCGACTTCGGCATAAAAGATAATTATTTTCTTTTAAGTCTTTATGGAACAAAGAAAGGACACTGGACCATGAAGGCAGAAAATAGACAAGGAGTTGGCAAGAAGAAAAGGAACAAGACAGAACCAAAGAGAGGGATAGAAACGAGGAAATTTCTAGCACAGAATTTCCTGAATGTGGGGATGCTATTTATACTGGCAGGCCCCAGCATCCCCACGGTGGAGTACATAGGTTAAAGATGTTGTTGTGGTGGGGTTTTTTGGGGGGAGGGGGGGTGGGTAAAAAAGTGCAGATATGAGATGGATAATAGTGACTTATTTTTCGCCCCTCAGCTAGAATTCCAAGGTTCACCAATCGTGAGATTTTGCGTATGCGACATGTTTGCCCACCTAGGAGGTAGCAGTACTCCCAATGCTCTCCTTGAGAATAAGTGAACAGTCGACATAAATCAAAGGTGATTCAAATGAGCAGGGCATGTCAGGCAGAAGACAAAAGACGGCAGTTATAAAATTCCCCTGGGAATACTCATTCTGTGAAAAGGGCGCTGGGGATAGGGAGTCGCCATGCGATAGACTGGTGATCAAAGCATTGGGCGGTCTCACGGTCTGACGATCTGACGAGGGGTGGATTCAAGCCACCACCAAGATGCTAGTTTGACAGAACTTTTTCATATTTAGCATCAATACTAGATGCTAGTTTGACGGAACGTTTTCAGAGTTAGCATCAGTACCAGATGCTAGTTTGATGGAACTTTTATTTAAGATTCAACATAAGTACCAGATGCTTGTCTGATGGAACTTTTATTTAAGAGTTAACATCAGTACCAGATGTTAGTTTGACAGAACATTTATTAAGTGTTAACATCAGTACACGGTGCTAGTTTGACAGAACTTTTATTTAAGAGTTAGCATCAGTACCACACCATATGCTAGTTTGATGGAACTTTACTTAAGAGTTAATAATTATTATTGGTACCACATGCCTAGTTTGACGGAACTTTTACTTACGATTTAACATCAGTACCAGATGCTAGTTTAATGGAGCTTTTACTTAAGAGCTAGCATCAGTACCAGATGCTAGTTTCATGGAACTTTTACTTAAGAGCTAGCATCAGTACCAGATGCTAGTTTCATGGAACTGTTACTTAAGAGCTAGCATCAGTACCATATGCTAGTTTGATGGAACTTTTACTTAAGCGTTAACATCAGTACCAGATGCTAGTTTGATGGAACTTTTACCTAAGATTTAACATCAGTACCAGATGCTAGTTTGATTGAACTTTTACCTAAGAGTTAACAAAAGAACCAATATGCTAGGTTGACAGAACGTTTTATCTAAGAGTTAGTGTCAGTACAAATTCAATTTTCCCCTAAAACTCCTTTGATTGAGACTTTAAACCGAGGTCCTGTGTACCAACACGAGCTGAAAATCTTGCCCGCATGCTACAACCTGTTCCACCCTTCAGAAGAATGAGCCACTGCATGCAGGTCAGACTATGACATAATCTAGCCCCCCAAAAAACAACTTCCAACAAAACATAATATACGTTTTCACACTTCTGCCATGTTTTAGACACCATCCCTGAAAACGGAATGCGGCTGCCTTAATGATGGACAAAAGCTAGCGTGCTCAACATTTTCTTACCAAACAGTGAACCTTGAAGATCTGGCCGAAGCATGTGAACCACACACACACAACCATACACACACACACACACACACACACACATACACGCACACACACCCTCACACACACACACACACACACACAATGCACACCAGGACGACCATTGTAGGCGTGGATACAAACAGATAAAAGGAAATGGTTGGTGGTGATGTCAAGTTGAAATTCTTGATGAGCTCATTCTCCCTCCCACAGGTTCCCCAACAAAGCTAATAGCAGTGTGTGTGTGTAAGCCGCTTAGCTGGTCTTGTCTTACCTACCGGGAATCCCAACAGCCTTAATCAAACACCCGCAAGGCATACGCAGTACTAGATCTTTTAACTCATGGGCACGCACCCACGCGCTCACTCACGCGCAAATTAACATAATTATGCACCTACACGCATGCACACACACACACATGTGCTCGCGTGCGCGCGTGTATACCTCTTACACGTGCATGCATATTTATAGTAAGGTACTTATGGAAAAGTTCACTTGCCCACGTGTGTGTACACATACAGGCATGTACGGTACATAGATTTACTTGCATAATGGCATCCAAGAGCAGAAAGACAGACAGACAGACAGACACACACACACACACATACACACACCCTTGCACAGACACAGACACACACATGCATACGCATGCACACATACATACACACACACCTTAGTACACAGACACACACACAGACACCCCACCCACCCTACTTACACACACACACACACACACACTCAACACACACACACACACACACACACACACACGTCAACATTTCATCCAGTTTGTACTTCTTCGCCTACTAAGAGCTAAAAACAAAAACCCGAAACTTCAGGGCAGCATAAACTGAAATAAGCCAACCAACCAAACAAAATAATTAGTAAGCCAAATAACTAGTTATCTAACTAGTTGGTTTTCCATCCCATTAGTTTGCTTATTAGCCTGTTTGCGATTCAGTGTAATTGTCATGTTTAGCAACAATACCTAGAACCATGGTCTAGTGAACAGCAGTGTCAGATTAGTTTTCCCATACCTAGGAATTCGGGGAAGGGGGGGGGGGATAAATAGTATCTCCATGTTCTGGAAATTATCTGCCAGAAATTTTATCCTGTTTATCACTCTCTTTGTTTCTGCCTTCTTCTTTTTCTTCCTGTCACCTCCTTCTTTGTCTATTTTCTGTCTTCTTGGTCCATTCTCCTGCCTTTTATTCAAGAAAGACTTAAAAATCAACAATTCTAACTTATGCCAAATTTGAACGCACTGGGCTTGACTTTTCAGGCGCTTCTAAGGGCCGTGTGACGCATTTTCGCTCATATAACAAAACACAATGGTTGCTGTCTGAGCATTAAACAAAGAAGAAGATTCTTTGTCCACTGTTGCACCAGGATTTGTTTTCAGTGCAGTTACGTGGCTGCTTCATATTTTGGTTTGCTTGTTTGTTTTCTTTACAGTTTTCTTCTTGTTTTCATCTCCTGGTGTTGTGAAACGCATAAACTCCATATTCTTTCAAAAAACAAAAACAGTCTTCAAGTGCATCATTCTGCACGTTTTTGAATGTGGGGACGCAATAGCGCAGTGCTCAGAATATTTGTTTTTGCCTCAAACTAAGGTTAAGCAGGATTGAATGTGGTTACCATGTAGATGGGTTACCATTAATTCTGCATGCCTTGGCTTCAGTACAGCCCCCCCCCCCCCCCAGTTCAACCAAATGTTAATGGGTATCTGCCCTGATTACTTAGCAAGATGGTAACCACAATAAATTTCAGCCAATGAACAACACCATTTGGTTGTTTTGTTTTCAATACTATGCCCTTAACGTCTATGTATTAAGTAGAACTGTGCCAGTTTTCCCCTTGAACATATAAAACATTTACACAACACCAGGACAGCAACTCACCAACAAAACGCACATACAAAAGGAAAGTAAAAACACACTTAAAAAAGTCAAATCACCCAAGTAGCTGCCCGTCTATTTGTTGTCCTCATAAAAGCGTCAACTAAAAATAAAACGGCAATAACTGCATTTTCTTGCGAATCTTTTCTTTACAAACTGAATTATCCTATTTTCTGTGCTAATAATTCGTATATGCAGAGTGCAGAATTTCATATGCAACAGCGATAGAATAGAACTTTTGCCCACATTTTATCTGCATTGACTTACAGCCTCATATAGACGAAAAACAATTTCTCTGAAGTTTCAGAGAGGACAAAAATAAAGTTGCTGTGTTTTCCATGTGGGAGTAGCCGTCTGAGCACCCATTGTCTGAAAACTAGTGACCTTGATCTTTAGGAAGAATAACTTAGGTGGAGCTTTTAACACGAATGCATCTTCTTCATGGAAAAAGAAAAATCAAATTTTCGTTTGGAGGTCACTTGGTAACGTAGCCTGCGGGGCTTCTCCTTCTACTTTGTCGAACGCTCAGACAGCAACTACTGTTGTCTGTCATATGAATGAAAATGCGTTGCGCTGCCGTTAAGCGCCTGACAAGTCAGTCCAGCCTATCTGACTTAGGCGTGGGAGAGGGAGTGTTATCTTTGAGGATTCCCTGAAAGAAAAAAGGGCAGGAAAATAGACCAGAAAGATATGACTGGAGGAAAAGAAGCAAGGCAGAAACAAAGAGATGGGTAGAAAAGATGGAATTTCTAGAAGGTGTGGAGGCTATGTATACTGTCAACCCTCCACCCCACCCCACCCCTCCGGGTGATCTCCACGGGGAAGCCCTGTGGTTCAAATCCCTTCCAGTGTGTTTCTTCTGTGTTCGTGGCTATAGGTGATGCATTGTTATGAAGTAAGGTGTTGCTACTATGTCAAACCAAACACAACTTGTTGGTTTTTCATGCTTTTTATGGTCATTTTTGCCTTGATTTCGTTTTCGCAAACTCCTTGGTATCTCATACAGAGATCACATCACTAATGAGGAAGTGGAAACTAGAATCAAAATCACCATCAGACCATATGAAGAGCTCCTGACTTCAACAAAAACACACAAAAACTTAAATTAAAGTGGTAGGGGCACATCACACAAACATCAGGACTGGCCAAGCCTGTCCTACAGGGAACAGTACGAGGAGGGAGACGAAGAAGAGGCAGACAGAGAAAGGGATGGGAAGACAACATCAGAGAGTGGACTGGCCTTGAGTGAAACGAAATGCTACGGAAAGCAGAGGACCGCGTGGAGTGGAGGAAGTTGGTTGCAAAATCTTCATTGGTGCTTTCACGATTTACTGGACTACGGAATAGGTGAAGGTGAAGAATACGTTTAATTTGTATCTAATAAAACAAATGAATAAAAAAAACAACCTCTTTGTTCATCAGTTTAACTCTTGCAAATTTTTGCAGTTCGTATGTTTGACCACTTTTTAATTAACTTGAAAACTTTTACCGAATATCTGTCATTTTCAAACCAATCATATGAGTTCTTTGCTGGTCGTGTTTGCTTCTTTCTCTGTTTTACATCCATACATCCCTGAAGCCAGAATGCGGCTACCTTCATGGTGGGTAGAAACGGCGGCATATGCAACAAATCATACCTCTATGGTCAATCTTGGAGATCTAGCGGAGGAACGAAAACAATCGTGAACTTTCGTTCTCCTTTCCCTTGATTTGTAAAGACGATTAGCTTTGTTTTTAGTTCAGAATGTGTTTGATTTTATTAATAAACAGATACAACTCGACAACTTTCTTTTTTTGGTGAGGGGGGAGGGGGTAGAAATCGATCGTAGCCTTTCAGAAAGTAAAAGATATGTTATGTTTCTTGTTTGTTTTTAAGCTACAAACTACAAATTTAAAAGGCAAGCACCTCCCCACCCCCCACTCCCCCCCACACACGCACGCACGCAGAAAACTTGTTATCATTTTTTTTTTAAAGTGTAAGTAGGTCAATACAATGTGTCTATGGCAAAACAAAGACGGATGACTTTTTTTTAAAAGAGACCAACACAGATTCCGGCAGTAGCTTATTTGAAAGAGTTTAATTTAGGCGATGAGACATTAAATAAATTTTATATTAATATGTAAAAACGTCAATAAATAAATGAATAAAAACAAACAGTGTCTGGCATATCCACTTCATCAAAATTGCACCAGTGATCATTTTGAAGAAAATACGCACTAGTTCTTGTATGTTCTTAGTGAAAACATGTCCTGGTTTAAAGAAATATACATTCACTGCATTTTAAAAATAGCACACCCGAGTTGTATAGGCTGGGCCTGATTTGCCAGGTGCTCAACGGCAGCGCAACGTATTGTCCCTTAAATGACAGACAACAATAGTCGCTGTTTGAGTCTTCGACGCCGACGAAGCAGAAGACTAGAAGTAGTTCAAACTTTTTCAAAATATGTTCTCGTTTAAAGAAATTAGGCCTTTAGGTGAACTGCATTTATTTAAAAATAATATACAAGTTTATCCCTAGCATGTCCTAGTTTTGAAAACATCTTTTCCATTAAGTAGACAGTAGTACAGGTTTTTTTGTTTTAAAGAAAAACATGATACAGCTGCCTTCAATCTTTAATCAAACAATGAACAAAGTATCATTGATGCTTTACAAAACGATTATTTGTAGGAGGTATTATCTTCAAAAAATAAAAGGCTCCTGTGGGAATGTCGAGGGGAGCATATCAGTTTAGATAACATGCGTACCTTCTGGAAACTATGTTGCTAGAAATTCCCTCTTTTCTATCCCTCCCTTTGCTTTTGCCTTGTTCTTTTTCTTTGTATCACCTCCTTCTGGTTTATTTTCTGCCTTTTTGGTCCCTTCTCCTGCTTGTTTTTCCCACAGAAAGTCTTAAAAAAGTAACAATTCTCTCCTTCGCCGAAGTCGGATGCGCTGGGCCTGACTTGTTAGGCGCTTGACGGCAGCGTGACGCATTTTCGCTTATATGACAGACAACAATAGTTGCTCTCTGAGCGTTCGACAAAGAAGAAACATTAAAAGTTATGTAAACTTTTTTTCCCTTTTAGTGGTAGACCTTGAAGTTATTATGTCCAGGAAAATATTTTTCAGTATTTTCCGTAGAAGAAATAGAACCCTAAAAATGATAGATGTAAATGTATTTAGCTAGAAAAATTGAAAAAGTAAACTGCCATCAATAAAATATGTGTTTGAAATAAATGGAAATTAAATCAAAGTAATGTTATCTGTCAGTTTTGGATTTTCAATAAAAACTGACAGATTGAGGTATTCTTAACAAAATGTCAGGAAAAAGTTAAGAGTTAATTACAAAATTGGTGAATAATGTTGAGCATTTTATTTTCGTTTGGGCTAGTTATTGGACTAGGGTTTTTTGTGGCGTTTCTGGCCTAAAAACTTTTTGATTTTTTTGTCTGATTATTTCAGTTGTTTTCTAGCAGTGATTTTAAACGAGGAGTCTTGTGCGTATAGAACAAGGATTAGCTAATTAAATAGATATATAAGCCCCCGTGAATAACCTCCATGTGAATGTCGCCCCGCTCTCATTTACATTTTATGTGTGTTCGTCTGTTGCTTTCGATAGTGGAGACGGGGTAGCTCATTGGTCAGAGCACTCGATTTCCCGAAGCTAAGTATAAACTAGCATCGAGTGTGGTTACCAAGTAGATGGGTGACCGTTTGTGCGCCTTGGCTTCAATATAGTCCCCTAGTTCACCCAGCTGTAAATGAGTACCTGACCTTTTTAGGGTCAGGGGAGGTAAAGCAGCGAGGGAGAGGAGACTGGCGCCGCCCTCAATATGCTGGTCCCTAGAGAAGCTGAAGTCTCTGACACTTCGCTCCCCAACCAATGACAGCACAGGTTATCTGAACACTTTACTTTTTTGTGTTTTTATTTTGCTGTTATGGTTCGCTTGCTTGTTTCTGAGCTTCACTCTTTGTGTTTTGTTGTTGCTTCTGTCGTTTTGTTGTTGTTATGTAAAGTTGCCTTATTCCCCCCTTTCTATTGGTTGTAATGGTGTTTGAAAAGTGGCTTTGTTATGTTCGTTCTTGCTTGATGGTCGAGGGTGAGTGTTTAGTTGTTTCTTTGTTTTTTTGGGTTTAAATGGACTGATTTCTTTCTTTTCTATTTTATTTGTTAAACGACAACTATGACCGTTCTTTTGGCACATGGATGGCTGTTGTGTGCTAATGTCAAAAACATATCATCGTTGTCTTCTCTTTCTCTCTCTCTATCTCGTATAAACACACAAACACACACACACACACACACACACACACACACACACACACACACACACACACACACACACACACACACCATTTACAGCTATCGCGTTTTCCTCTTTAAAAAGTGTCCAGAGTTTTGTTTTTTCTATTCGCAATTCTGTCTCTGCCTCTGTCTGTCTGTCTCTCTCTCTCAAATTAAGTAATAGTACCAAATTGTACTGCCATGATATATCTTTACCCTACACCCCTTGTTTATTGTTTGTTAACTAAATTAATGTTAGGCTTTTTTTCAATATATCAATAGCCAATCTGAAACGAGTTGCACAGTTATCATACCCTTTTTTCATTATTAGTCAATACTATGCAAACTCGTTCTGTTACAACCTATAGTTATGTTGCATATTACATTTTTTAGAAAATTGAATAATACTCCTTTAAATAGTGATCGTTATACTCATTTCCCATATTGGTGACACGTTGTTTTGGACGAACAAAACTCTATCTTTAAAGCAAATCGG
>CM054159.1:1492024-1494524 GCA_028751875.1 Rapana venosa | reverse complement strand
AATGGAAAGTGAAAGAAATAAGTTATAAGTAGTTTATACCAGACCAAAAAAAAGCAACCTACTGCTAACAAAAAAGTATTCACATAAGCAGCACTACCACCACGCTGCCAACATTACAAATGTCATATCGGGTAATACAAACAAGAAGAGAATTGCCAGAAAGAAATTGCGAAAATAAAGAAGAAGAATTGCGAAGAAGAAGAAGAAGAAGAATTGCGAAGAAGAAGACGATATGCGAAGACGAAGAAGAATTGCGAGGAAGAAGAATTGCGAGGAAAGAGAATTGCAAAGAAGAATTGCAAAGAAGTAGAAGCAATTGATGAAGAGTTTGGAGAAAATAAATTTAGAGAAAATTAAGAATTTGAAGACGAATTTGAAGAAGAAGAATTTGAAGAAGAATATGAAGAAGAATAAGAATTTGAAAAAGAAGGAGAAGAAAAAGAGGAATAATTTCTAAAAAGAAGAAGAGGAAGAAGAATTCAGAAAAAAAAGAAAAGAAGAAGGATTCAGTAGAAGACAAAGAAGAAGAATTGCGAAGAAGAATTGTGAAGAAGAAGTGCGTAGAAGAAATGCAAATAAGAAGAATTGCAAAGAATAAGAATTGCGAAAAATGTTTGAAGAAGAAGAAGAAAGAAGAAGAAGAAGAAGAAGAAGAAGAAGAAGAAGAAGAAGAACAAGAACAAGAACAAGAAGAAGTAGGAGGGGAAGAAGAAGAAGAAGAAGAAGAAGAAGAAGAAGAGCTCGTAAATTAGGCACGGTGTACATTTGAATGTAATTCAGTTTAGGCAATACGCATATCAATGTTGATTTCCAGCATTAAGAAAGTTTTTCCTCATAAAAAATCTATTGAATTAAGAAAAAATCTAGCTTTTCAATATACCGCATGTTTTCAAAAGCGCATGATGCGCACACTTGTAAGACATAATTGTATAGTATTGATGTTATGTGGGGGTTTTTAAATATCTTGTTGACACTTTTGATTCTCGGGAGTCCTCTTGCTCGTTTTGTTATTTGGGTTGGGGGTGGGGGGGAGGGAAGGAGGAAGGGGGAGGAGGTAAGGGATGTCATTTTGTGTTTGTTTGCTGGCCCTGTTGTTTGAATGCATTATTAAACGACGTTCCTATCAGCCTGCACAGCTTTATACTTAGATACTAGAGAGAAAAAACAAAGAAAGAAAAAAAGAAAAAAACACCCGGAAAAAGTGATTCTACGGCAAAACAACAACAACACCCAAACCTTTTTTTTCACTTACTATATCTACCAGCCACATTGATAAAAAAGCAACCAAATAAATCCCCCAGGAAAATGTCCATTGCAAAATGAATTTGACTACCTCCAGAGGGGGAAAGCATTGAACTACGTTCGTGTCATAACTTCACAAAATTATCATTGGATACTAGAAAAAAACAAAAAGAAAAATACCTGTAAAATTTTATTCTAGTGAGAAAAAATCCTACCTTTTTTTACTTACTATATCTATCAGCCAACTTGAGGTTTTTTTAAGCCAAAAAAAGTACAGAAAAAAAATTGCAAAATGAACTTGACTATCACCAGAAGGAAAAAAACCCCATTAAATTACGTTTGCCTCACCCCTCACAAATTCATCCTTGGATACTACAAAGAAAACAATAAGGAAAAATACGAGTGAAATGTGATTATACGACAAAAATCCAAACCCTTTTTTACTTACTATATATACCAGCCACCTTGATAAAAAAAAAGCCAAAACCTCCCAGAAAAAGTTCAATGCAAAATGAACTTGACTATCGCCAGAGCAGGGAAACAATAAAGTACATTTTGTGTCAACCCTCACAAATTCATTATTGGATACAAGAAAAGAAACGACAAGAAAAACACTAGTAAGATGTGATTAAATAGCAAAATCAAACATTCTTTTAAACTTACTATATCTACCAGCCAACTTGATAAAATAAAAGCCACAATTAACACGGGAAAGTCCATAGTAGATTTGAATTTGACTGTACTCAGAAAAAAAGGAACTCAGGAACTTCAAAATCAAACACAAACACACACAGACACACAAACACATAGACAGAGAGAGAGAGAGAGAGAGAGAGAGAGAGAGAGAGAGAGAGAAGAGAGAGAGAGAGAGAGAGAGAGAGAGAGAGAGAGAGAAAACAACATAAAAAGCCCGAAATGAATTGAGCATAGAGAGAGAGAGAGAGAAAGAGAGAGAGAGAGAGAGAGAGAGAGAGAGAGAGAGAGAGAGAGAGAGAGAGAGAGAGAGAGAGAAAACAACATAAAAAGCCCGAAATGAATTGAGCATAGGATAAGGTGAAAGAGAACTTGGAGATGAAGATAAGAAATATGGGGGAAAAGCATTGCGAGAGAGACAGACAGAGACAGAGACAGAAAGAGAGGGGGATAGAGAGAGAAAGAGAGAGAGAGAGATAGACAGACAGAGACATAGACAGGGAGAGAGAGAAGGGGAGAGAGAGAGAGAGAGAGAGAGAGAGAGAGAGAGAGAGAGAGAGAGAGA
>CM054159.1:1484524-1487024 GCA_028751875.1 Rapana venosa | reverse complement strand
ACAGACAGATGTGAATAGTTATGAACAAATCTATGTATTCAAGGAAGGCGTCACACTAAAAACAAACAACCACAACCATAACTTTGACAGAACAGCAAGTGAACTTAACAACAGTTTCGTCATGAATGATAATTATACACACATTATGAAGGATGACTTCACATTATTTGCAAACGGACGACTGATTCCTATGTTACCACTTTCAAAAGCAGAATATGCTTACTTTCATAAACAATTGAATATGGTCTTTTAAGTAATGAAGTAAATGTAAGGAGAATCATCATGTCATCTTCTTCTTTCTCTTCTTCTTCTTCTTTCTTCTTCTTCTTCTTCTCTTCTTCTTCTTCTTTTCTTCTTCTTCTTTTCTTCTTCTTCTTCCATTCTTCCTTCTTCGCATTCTTCTTCTTCTTTTCTTCTTCTTCTTCTTGCATTCTTCTTCTTCTTCTTCTTCTTCTTCTTCTCTTCTTCTTCTTCTTCTTCTTCTTCTTCTTTCTTCTTCTTCTTTCTTCTTCTTATTCTTCTTCTTCTTCTTCTTTTCTTCTCTTCTTCTACTTCTTCTTCTTTCTTCTTCTTTGCTTCTTCTTCTTTTCTTCTCTTCTTTCTTCTTCTTCTTCTCTTCTTCTTCTTCTTCCTTCTTCGCAATTTTTCTTCTTTCAATTTTCTTCATTCTTCTTCTTCATTCTTCTGCTTCTTCTTCTTTCTCTTCTTCTTCTTCTCTTCTTCTTCTTCTTCATTCTTCTTCTTCTTCTTCTTCCATTCTTCTCTTCTTCTTCTTCTTCTTCTTCTTCTTCTTTCTTCTTCTTCCTTCTTCTTCTTCTCTTCTTCTTCTTCATTCTTCTTCCAATTCTTCTTCCTTCTTCTTCTCTTTTCTTCGCAATTTCTTCTCTTCTTCTTCTTGCAATTCTTCTTCTTCTTCTTCTTCTTCTTCTTCTTCTTCTTCTTCTTCTTCTTCTTCTTCTTTTTCTTCTTCCTCTTCTTCTTCTTCTTCTTCTTCTTCATTCTTTCTTCTTCCTTCTTCCTTCTTCTCTCTTCTTCTTCTTTCTTCTTCTCTTCTTCTTCTTCTTCTTCTTCTTCTTCTTCTTCTTTTTCTTCTCTCTCTTCTTCTTCTTCTTTTCTTCTTCTTCTATTCTTCTTCTCTTCTCTTCTTCTTCTCTTCTTCTTCTTTTCATTCTTCTTTCTTCTTCTTCCTTCTTTCTTCGCAATTCTCTTCCATTCCTTTTCTTCGTTCAATTCTTTCTTCTTCATTTCTTCTTCTTTAATTATCGCATTCTTCTCTTCTTCTTCTTCTTCTTCTTCTCTCTTATTTGATTTGATCTATCATTCTTCATTATCTAACTTCGTATATTTCATATCTTACATTTTTAAACCAATTTCACAACTCATCCTTTTTTGTGACTAATCTCTTCGCAAAAAATTTTTGCAATTTTCTCTTCGTAATTATCGCAATTCTTTCCTTCTTCTATTCTTCTTTACTTCTTTGATTTGATTTGATTAATCATAAATCTTATTACATAAGCTTCGGTTAATGTTTAGATGAAATGCTTACTATTTTTAATCCTTTTGTCAAACTGAACTCAGTCATGTTTATGCTAATGGAGTTACCTCTTCCAAAAAAAATTGTTGCTGTGGTGTAACACAAGGTTCATATAGGTTCCACTCTATTCTCTCTTTACATTAATATCTTCCTTAACCATTCAAAATGTTGCTTTGATTTATTTGCAGATGATACAACTCTACAATACGCTAGTCATGATATTAAGGAAATCAATCATTATTTACACCTTAGTATGAATTCAGTCAAAATTTGGTGTGAGACTAATGCTATGCTGGTACACCCTGACAAAACAGAAGCTATGCTAGTTTGTGCGCGTCAGAAAAGGCAAACCTTGAGGCAAACTCATTTACAAATAAAGTATAATAACAACAACATAAAGCAAGTTAAAACGCACAAATTACTTGGGGTAGTCATTGATGAAAGCCTCCTTTGGCAGGATCATGTTCACAATATTACTAAAGAAATATCATCTAGTGTATTCCAGCTTTCACAAATTAAACACTTTCTAGATAAACAATCCAAAAAAATTTTCTATTTTGCTTTTATTCAGTCTCGCCTAGATTACTGCTCTGTTGTCTGGGGGAAGTGTGCTCCATCTAACCTGAAACCTCTGAACTCTCTTCAAAAGCGAGCCATTAAAGTCATAAATAATAATGAGTTAGCAAATGCATCAAATAATAATTTATTTAAACACTTTGAGATATTACCACTTTGCTTGCGCCTCCGCTTTAATGTTTTAGCTCTCATGCATAAGGTAGTTTATGAGTCTTGCCCTGGTTATCTAAAAGCAATGTTCTCTTTTCAACATCATCACGAATCAGACAGAGCTATTGTCCCCAAAGCAAACTTAGATCTATTCAAAACGAGTTTTTCTTTCAATGGCAGCAGAGAATGGAATGCCCTTCCACCGATGTTTCGTAGAATACCAGAGCACTCTACATTTAA
>CM054159.1:1472024-1474524 GCA_028751875.1 Rapana venosa | reverse complement strand
AAACCCGTTCCACCTTTCAAAAGAGTAGGCAGTTTCGTTTCTGTAGAAACGATGACAAAGGTGCAAACAGCAACAACAACAACAACAACATAAAATCCAACTCGCACGCACACGGGTGTCATGTTTAGACGTGATCAGTTAACGTCAGTGCAGACTCCACTCTCCCCAAAAGTCCTTCGGATGAGACTTATAAACCGAGGCCCCGTGTGCGAACGCGCGCAAAACATCTTGCGCATACGTGAAATCCTGTTCCGCTTTTCGGAAGAGTAGGCCATTGTGTGCCGGTGGGAACAGATGACAGAATTTACAAACCGCATCCACACGGGGATTGGATGTTTAAAAAAAAGCACATGATTGCTTATTCCATTATCCTCGATGTAAAAGAATAAATAAAAATTAAAATATTTTAAAAGTCAAAATCCTGCTACCTAAATGAGGGGTGGTGGTGGTAAGAAGGGAGGAGGGGGGAGGCGGTGGTATTTGCAAAAATCTGACTACTGGCGAACCTCAGAGCTCTAGCCAAGGAACGTAAACAAAATAATACACAGTCATAACAGCAACCAGAAACTGGGTATGCTTTGATTCATGTACACAAACTACCTTGTTCCTATGTTTATAGGCAAGCTCAGTTGAGGTTAGTTTCTTTTTTGTTCATTTATTTATTAATGTATCTATTTATCTGTCCATCTATCTATCTATCTATATATCCCTCTCTATCTATCTATCTACCTATCTATCTATCTATCTATCTATCTATCTATCTGTCTGTCTGTCTGTCTGTCTATCTATCTATCTATCTATCTACCTATCTATATATCTACCTATCTATCTCTCTATCTATCTATCTATCTTTTCTCTCTCTCTATATATCTATCTATCTATTCATTTTTTAAAATTTTCTTTTATTTTGAGGATAATGGAATAAGCACCCATGTGCTTTTTTTTCGATTCGGTCCCCATGTGTATGCAGTTTTGTCACTTTTGTCAGCTGTTCCAACCGGCACACAATGGCCTACTATTCCGAAAAGCGGAACGGGATTTAACGTGTGCGCAAGAAGTTCTGCATGCGTTCGCACACGGGACTTCGGTTTTACAGTCTCATCCGAAGGACTTTTGGGGGGCGTGGAGTCAGCACTCTTGAGGTAAAAAAATCCTCTTAAACGAGATTCAAACCAGGGTCAGCAGATCACGAATACATCACTTTAACCACCAGGCTATCCCGTTTTAACGTTTTGTGCGTGTCTGCTGTCTATTTCCGAAACGTTCTTTTAAAAAAGGAAAAAGGAAATAAATAACCGAGACCTAGTTTCTGACTTGTTAAACTTAAAGATGTAATGCTATCAACACGAAAAAAAAAAAGCAAAACTTGATATCATGAAATAAGACGAGAAACCAAAACCTTCAGGAAAAAAAAAAGTACATAAGAGCCGTTGTCAAAATGAGAAGGACTTTAACTTTCTACAAGCCGTCTTGAATTGTTCCAATAGCAAGCAGTTCTTGATGAGTTTATTTTCATCTAGGTCCGCGACGTCTTATTGATGGCTAACAATGTACAGGCTTTAAAACGTATCACATTGAAATGCAAGCAAATAAGAAGTTTTAAAAAAGATTTAGCGATTTTGTTCAGAGTTAATAACGTGTCGTGCTTAGCCTACAGTCTAAGATTTGTCACTTGTTTTTTTCTGGTCTCTGTGGCTACACTGATTTCATTAAGTTAATAGGGTTCGTTTTATTTTTTAAGGTGTTGAGAGAGAGAGGAGGAAGGGAGGAAGGATAGGAGAGAGAGAGACAGAGGCAGAAAGACAGACAGAGACAGAGGCAGAGACAGACAGAGAGACAGAGAGGGAGGGAGAGATAGAGACAAATACAGACAGGCAGATAGACAGACAGACAGACATGTAGACAGACAGACAAACAGACAGAAACAGAGACAGACAGACAGACAGATAGACAGACAGACAAACAGACGGACACACATGCAGCGCGGACAGACAGAGACAGACAGACAGAGAGGGCGATCTCTTACATTAATGGTAATTTAAAAAAAAAAAAACACCACCACCATCCTCGCCCCACACACCTCCCGCTCCTTTAAAACGTATCATTCCCCACATACTTTTACATCAGGCGCACACAACAACTGAGTGATTAGAGCGACCGACTGAAACCCCATGGTCGAAGTCGTGGGTTCGAATCTCGGAGGCGTCTGGTGAATTAAGGGTGGGGATTTGTACCACCTCCCAAGTCAACTTCAAGTGCAGACCTGCCAGTGCCTTAAGTAATTCCCTTCGTGTATATATATAATTATATATATACATTGTTAACCGTGAGGTTCTGGGTTCAATTCCCAGCCTCACCCTTTCTTCCCAGTTTGACCACCAAAAATCGAACTGAATGTCAAAGTCCTTCGGATGAGACTATAAACCGAGGCCCCGTGTTCGAACGCATGCAGAACATCTTGCGCACACGTTAAATCCTGTTCCGCTTTTCGGAAAAGTAG
>CM054159.1:1444524-1464524 GCA_028751875.1 Rapana venosa | reverse complement strand
AACAATCTCATTTTCTTTCTTTTTTGCTCTGCCTGAATTAAATCAATGTCTACATTCACGTGTCTGTCAACTCAGAAACATGAAAAACTCAACACTATATTTTTGTTTGCTTTTTTTTTTGTTTTATTTCATTTTGTTTTGGGTTTTTTTTTCAATCTGGCATTCTGCTGACCTTGTTCACTGAATGTTTCTGAAAAAAAAATCCGATTCAAATTAATTTGTGAAATAAGAAAACGAAAAAAAAATATATATATAGGTCGTTAAATTTTTTTTGTGTCTAAAAGGTTTTTTCGTGTTTTTTTTCTTTTTAATGGGACTGTCTTCTACAAGATTTGACATTGTTTTCAATTATTTCTTTTTGACTTTGTTATTGTTTGTCATGTACTTTGTTCTTCTTCCGCTTCTTCTTCTACTTTGTCAATGCAATTCTGCGCAATTCTTTTTTTTTGTTGCAATTCTTAGCAAATTCTTCTCAAGTTTTCTTCTTCGTACTTCTTCTCCTTCTGCCCTTCTTTCTTTCTTTCCTTTCTTCTTTCTTTTTTTTTCTTTCTTTCTTTCTTCTTTCTTTCTGTCTGTCTTTCTTTCTTTCCTCCTTTCTTATTTTCTTTCTTTCTTTCTTTGTATCTTTCTTTCTGTCTGTCTTCTTTCTTTCCTCCTTTCTTATTTTCTTTCTTTCTTTCTTCTTTTTGCCTTTCTTTCTTTTCTTTCTTTCCTTCTTTCTTTCCTTCTTTCCTTTCCTCTTTCTTCCTTTCTGATTGTCTTTCTTTCCTTCCCTCTTTCTTCCTTTTCTTCTTCTTCGCCTGCAACAAGCAGCAGCAGCAGCAGGAGCATCTTGTTACTATTGAAAAAACAAAAATGATAATGTCAAAGAGGATGACAGGAAAAAGATCTACACGTTAGGCGGAAAAAAAGATAATTACACATACACCAGCGTGATTGTAATGAAATTTACAGCAATCGTGAATATCGTCTGCATCATGTCAGTATTAACAGCGGAATCAGTAGCAGCAGCAACTGTAGAAGCAGCAGCAGCAGCAGGAATAGCAGTAGCAGTAGCTGCAACAATAATAGTAGTAGAAGTATCAGTAACACCAGTCATAGCAAATAGCTTAGCTGAGATAACATCAGCAGCAGCAGTAGTAGGAGTAGGAGTAGCAGTAGCAGTAACAGTAGTAGAGGCAGTGGCAGTGGCATTGGTAGCAACATTAGTAGTAGTAGTAGTAGTAGTAGTAGTAGTAGCAGTAGCAGCAGCAGGAGTAGTAGTAGTAGTAGCAGCAGCAGCAGCAGCAGCAGCAGTAGTAGTAGTAGTAGTAGTAGTAGTAGTAGTAGCAGTAGTAGAAGTAGTAGTAGTAGTAGTAGCAACAGCAGCAGCAGCAGCAGCAGCAGCAGCAGTACAAGTAGTAGTAGTAGTAGTAGTAGTAGTAGCAGTACCAGTAGTAGTAGAAGTACCAGTAGTGGTAGTAGTAGTAGTAGTAGTAGTAGTAGTAGCAGCAGTAGCAGTAGCAGTAGTAGCAATAGTTGAAGCAGCAGCAGCAGCAGCAGTAGTAGTAGTAATAGAAGTAGTAGTAGTAGTAGTAGTAGTAGTAGTAGTAGATATAGTAGAGAGAGATATAGTAGCTAGTAAGTAGTAGTAGTAGTAGTAGCACCAGCAGCATCAGTTAGTAGTATAGATTTAGTAGTATATAGTAGTAGTAGTAGTAGTACCAGCAGCATAGTAGTAGTTAGTATCAGTAGTGTTAGTAGTAAGTAGTAGTAGCAGCAAAACAGCAGCAGCAGCAGCAGTAGTAGTCGTAGTAGCCATAGTAGTTTTTAGTAGTAATAAGTAGTAGTAGTAGAGCAGCAGCAGCAGCAGCAGTAGTAGTAGTCGTAGTATCCATAGTAGTTTTTAGTAGTGATATGTAGTAGTAGCAGCAGCAGCAGTAGCAGTAGCAGCAGCAGCAGTAGTAGTAGTAGTAGCCATAGTAGTTTTTAGTAGAAATATGTAGTAGTAGTAGTAGCAGCAGCAGCAGCAGCAGCAGCAGCAGCAGCAGCAGTAGTAGTAGTAGTAGTAGTAGTAGTAGTAGTAGTGGTAGTAAGAGTAGTAGAGTAGAGTAGTAGTAGTAGTAGTAGTAGAAGCAGATAGTAGTAGTAGTAGTAGTAGTAGTAGTAGTAGTAGAAGCAATAGTAGTAGTAGTAGTAGTAGATAGAAGTAGGAGTAGTGGTAGTAGGTAGGTAGTAGCAAGCAAGTAGTAGTAGTAGAGTAGTAGAGTAGTAGTTGTTAGTTGAGGTTGTTGTGTTGTCATAGTAGGAAGTAGTAGAGGTACTTGTGGTGGTGGTGGCGGCAGCATCAGCAACAGCAGCAGCAGCAGCGGCAAAAATAATGGCACAGTAGTAGCAGCAAGAGGAGCAGCAGCACCATCCGTAGTAGCATCAGAAGCAGCAGCAGCAGCAGCAGCAGTAGCAGCAGCAGCAGCAGCAGCAGCAGCAAAGCAAGTATACAAAGTAGCATCCCTACAGTACAGTATAACTACGATAGGATCTTAAAGCCCCGTAAGACTTTGCAAACAAAAAAAAGGACAGTCAACAACAGCAAAAACAAAACAAAAAGACAGGACGACATTCTGAATAACGAATAGTCAAAAGGCTCTGGATAAAGAAGAGCAAGTCAAGAGGCACACAACGGTGGAGATAGATAGCAGAGGGAAAGGCTGGGGAACACGCTTTCGTAGAAGGGATACCCATTAACCTTTTCAATGCCATTGAAAATGTTGATTACATTGGTAGGAAGCACACTGAAAAAGCTTACAGTGAAAGGTACTGGATGAAGGTGACGAAGTTGAGAGGCACATAAAGGAAGAAATAGCAGATAAAGGAAGAAATAGCAGATAAAGGAAGAAATAGCAGATAAAGAGGATGATGAACACGCGTGTGCCCGAACCGCCTTTCCTCCTCCCTTCCCCCCCCCCCCTACACACACAATACAATACAACACAGAGATAAAAACAATACAACACAGAGATAAAAATGACAGGGGAATCCAGTGATCAAGCATTGGGGGAAGAGAGAGAGAGAGATAGAGAGAGAGCCAGGCAGACACAGAGAGAGAGACATAGACAGAGAGATAAACAGAGAGAGAGAGAGACAGAGAGAGACAGAAACAGAGACAATATTTTTTTCTTTTATATCGACGATAATGATTAAGCACCCGTGTGCATTTTTACATCCAGTTCCAGAGAAAGAGATAGAGGTAGAAATCTGAAACTCTGAAACTCTGAAATTGTTTAATGTACATCGGCCTTATGCCACAATACACTTTGAGGGGCAAAAATACGAAAAGGCAAAGAAAATGAACTATAATTTCTCGTAAACTTTGGTAGAACTTTGGCACAATACATTGGCGTGCACTCAAAAGTGGATACTCTTGAATATGCATATTCAAAAATCAAAACTGAATAGAGGCTGCCGTAGTCCAAGTATCAAAACAAAGCACGGCTTAAAAAAAAAGTTTTATATGTATATAAACATAATTTTAAAAAACCTCCCAGTTCACCTAAACTGCTACCAAGGATTCAGGTTGACGACCTAACATTATCATAACAGTGAACTTAAGGTTTGATCAAAACATAAAGAGTCCCAAACAAGGACAAATCATTTGGTACGCGCTTGTTTTATTTTTTTTTCATGTTTCATTTTACTTTATTCTTTTATATCGAGGATAATGGAATAAGCACTTATGTGTATTTTTACATCCTGTCCTCGTGTGTATGTGGTTTTGTAAATTGTCATCTGATCCCACCGGCACACAATGGCCTACTCTTACGAAAAGCGGAACAGGATTTAACGTGTGCGCAAGATGTTCTGCGTGCGTTCGCACACGGGGCCTCGGTTTATAGTCTCATCCGAAGGACTTTTGGGGAGAGTGGAGTCTGCACTGATGTTAACTCAAGGGGAAAATATCCCCTTGAACGGGAATCGAACCCGGTTGTCAGATTGCGAGCGCAATGTTCTAACCACTAGGCTACCCCGTCCCCCTGTGTGTGTGTGTGTGTGTGTGTGTGTGTGTGTGTGTGTGTGTGTGTGTGTGTGTGTGCGTGCGCGCACGCGTGCGTGTACGCATGCACTTATGACAGCTATGCTGGTGTTGAAACGGGTAAGAAATATCCTATCATGCGTAACAAGTACCATTGAACATTGAAAAACCTATCATGTTACAAATAAATTCATCAACTAGAAAACTGAATAAATAAAGGACAAACACACAGGAATACGTTAAAAAATAAATCCGTAAATGAATGATGTGTGTATATTAAATTAGCGAAAAATCGTACATACGTATATACATACATATATACCTACCTACATACATACATACATAGCATACATGTATACATACATACATATAGTTACACAAAAATGTTTATCTATACATGTATTTAAAACACTTGAAAGAGAGAGACGCTTTGACGCTTTGACGCTTTGACCAATTTATTGTCATTGCCCAAAGAGAGAGTGAGAGAGAGAGAGAGAGTTTTTATTTATACCACTTTAAGTCACGACAAATTCGGTCTGCTCTTCCCGGGGAGAGAGCGTCACCACAAAAGCAGCGCCACCACTATTTTTTTTTTTCTGTTCCTGTCTGCAACTGTTTTTGTTTCCCTTTATCAGAGTGACTTTTTTCTACAGAATGTTGCCAGGGACAGCTCTCTTGTTGCCGTGGATTCTTTTACGTGCGCTGAAAATTTTTGTGTAACAGACGAAACATCGGCTTTTCGACTCATCCAAAAGTCTAGCACCCAGACCACCACACATGGTTTAAGAGATGGTGGAAAAGTGTAGGGGCCCAAACGTGGATCGAACCACCGCACACTTCCGACCTGAACTTTTCGCTTTTTAGGCAAGGCGAGTTAACCTCTAGACCACCAATCCACCAGTGAAGTTTGACTCCAACATAGTTCATCCGAATCAGCGACATGGCCTCAGCCTAAACAACGGGGTGACGGAGGATGTCTCATTTCGTTAAGAGAAAAGTGGACAGGGTTGAATTTTCGATGAACGTACTTTTGAATGACTGGCACTCTTGGTCTCAAGGGAGTCTGTGATGCGGATTGAGCAGGCTTACAAACGTTGAGAGAGATGAAGAGGAGGAGGGAGAAGAGGGGGAGGGAGGAGAGGAGAGAGAGGAGAGAGGAGAGGGAGAGGAGAGAGAAGAGAGGAGAGGAGAGAGAGAGAGAGAGAGGGAGGAGAGAGAGGGAGAGAGAGAGGAGAGAGGGAAGAGAGAGAGAGGGAGAGAGAGAGAGAGAGAGAGAGGAGAGAGAGAGAGAGAGAGAGAGAGAGAGATAGAGAGAGAGAAGAGAAAGACAGAGACAGAGAAGATATGGACGGACGACGGACGGGCGGCGGCGACAGAGAGAGAGAGAGAGGGAGAGAGAAGGAGAGAGAGAGAGAGAAGAAGAGCAGACAGACAGACAGACAGACAGACAGACAGACATAGACTTACAGAGATGACAAAGGAGGATGATAACTCTGTGTGTGAGTGTTTATATGTGTCTACGTTTGTGTGTTTATATGTATGTGTATATGTGTGCGCACGCGGGCACACACACACACACACACACACACACACACACGTCTGTTAGACAGAGAGACAAAGAGATTCAGATGCAGACGGACAAAGAGACAAAAAAGCAAAAAGACAGACAAACGTAAATACGACTGACAGACAAACAGACAGGCCGTACAAAGGATATATCCACGTTAGAAACAGACAAACAAACAACTAAACAAACAGAAAACACCAAACCCGAAATTACTTCTTCAAACATCAAATTTCAAGGCGACTTTCATCAAATGTTTGTATTGGTAAATTAGCGTGGTTTGGAGGGAATTGTCAGTGTTCAGTTTGTAGTTTTCTTGTTGCAGTTTTACTGGTTTTCATCGATAACATTAAAGGCTAAAAATATATATTCATAGTATAAGTTATAGTCATGCCTCTTAGCTTTGTTATATGTACAATCACGGACGCATGCGCGCGCTGACGCACGCACGCACGTGCGTGCACACACACGCATGGACAAACACGCACAAACACTCACACACGCACACACACACATACACGCACGGACATACACGCACAAACACAAACACTCACATACGCGCACACACATACATACACGCACAGGAATACACGCACATACACAAACACTCACACACGCACACACATACACGCATGGACATACACGCACAGACACAAACACTCACACATGCACACACACACATACATACACGCATGGACATACACGCACATACACAAACGCACACACACAAGCACACACACACACACACACAATTGCGTCACAGTGATAACGTCATTTTAGGCATTGAAACTATGATCACTACTTTTTTTTCTTGTTCCTATATTGTCTTTCTTATCTGGTGACTTTTGTCACCCTCTAAACACTGCCAGAGATGGAGATGAGATGCCTCAGAAGACGCCTTGGCATTTTGTACATGGACCACATTACCAACGAAGAAGTCCTACAAACCATCACCCAACAAGTAAAGCACTACGACGACCTGCTGACCACAGTCAAGAAAAGGAAGCTCAGATGGTATGGACATGTGACAAGATCAGGTGGGCTCTCCAAGACCATACTGCAGGGAACAGTGCAGGGGAAGAGAAGGCGAGGCAGGCCGAAGAAGAAATGGGCAGACAACATCACTGAATGGACCGGGAAGAGCTTCTCCACAACCCAGGCACTTGCCCACAATCCCCGCAAATGGAGCCAGCTTGTGCAACGTTCATCACTGCAGTGCCCCTACGACCCTGGAGAAGGTTATGGGAGCAGATGAGATGATAAACACTGCCACAGAAAACACACACGCACACACACACACACACACACACTATAATATTATATATATATATATTATATATTATTATATATAGAGAGAGAGAGAGAGAGAGAGAGAGAGAGAGAAAGAGAGGTACATTTAGTTAGATAGATAGATAGATATATACACACATATATAGATATAAGTATAGGTATATGTATACATATATATATATATAAGAGAGAGAGAGAGAGAGAGGAGAGAGAGAGAGAGAGAGAGAGAGAGAGAGAGAGAGAGAGAGAGAGAGAGAGAGAGAGAGAGAGAGAGAGAGAGAGAGAGAGAGAGAGAGAGAGAGAGAGAGAGAGATGCAGTTTGAAAAATAGAATTAAAACTGTTACACAAACGCTGCATGTAGGCTCTTCTGACTTTCTGCATTCTTATTGTATGTTATCAACTTGTTTAAGTTAAGTTGTTGTTACTGTTGCTGTCGTTGTTGATGCTGATAACCATGTTGGGCATTTTTCAGCTTAACACCTGGAAAGTCATCAATAGTATCCACTCTCGTCTTGCTCATCAAACCCGGGGTTTACATCTAAAAACAAAAAGTATATACCGAATAAAAAAAGGAAGTTTGCGTGTAACTAGCCACCATGGGTTTTTGTTGTTGTTGTTATTCTTGTATATCGGGGATAATGGAATAAGCACTCATGTTCTGTTTTACATCCCCGTGTGTATGCGGTTTTGTAAATTCTGTCATCTGTTCCCATCGGCACACATTGGCTTACTCTTACGAAAAGCGGAACGGGATTTAACGTGTGCGCAAGATGTCCTGCGTGCGTTCGCGCACGAGACCTCGGTTCATAGTCTCATCCGAAGGATTTTCGAGGAGAGTGGAGTCTGCACTGATGCTAACTCTAGGGGAAAATATCCCCTTGAACGGGAATCGAACCCGGGTCGTCAGATTGCGAGCGCAATGTTCTAATCAGTACTTTGGGTCATGGATTGAAAGGTTTAAATATAGAATGCCATAATAATCATGGGGAGTGCTCGGACTCTAGTCAATTTCTACCCAGGGTGCGTTTGCTATGGACTCATTGGGAAGACTCGGACCATACATTTGAGCTTCATCTACTTAAATTAACGGATGTGAGTTTGAGAGTGTTTCTCAAATTACCTGATCAACGCTGCAGGTGATTGTATCTTTCGACCTCGTTGATGCTGGGATACATTGTGATATTCAGTGTATAGTACAACTCAGTTAAGTAGTCTGAAAGCACACGCACTTTCATCCAGAATCTTTACATCATCCTTACCATCATTAGCCATTACACAATAAAGAAAGTTGCCTCTAATAGGTTGGCCCTGAATGCTCTGATCTCATGATGACCTCAATATTGGTGTCGCCATGCATTCGTTTGGTGCTTGTGGTGAGTCTGTGTTAAAGCCTCCAGGGTTGGTGGCTCAGAACAGGCACCAATAGACACCAGCAAAAGGATCCAGCAAAAATGCAAAGCCCCTCACACGGGTGACCCTATGGCAACCTGACATTCATAGGCTCCCAGTGGACTCACGACCCTGAGGATGCAACACAAGGAGTCTGGACATGGCGGAGGCGTTGAGATTGAAATGAGTGAGGTGGGAACACTGGACCAGGAAGGTCACAGAAGATGAGGCAGCATAAAACTGAACCTAACCAGAACAACCATTTGTGTGCACAGCTGTTTTTTAAGTACCCTGCCACTTTTGTAGGCAGCCATACTCAAACTTCAGAAGATATCCAGACTGATGCGGTTCATTTAACTGAGCAGTGTCGGAAAACTATTCTGTTTCCGAAAGAGCTACTCACCACCAGGCTCAACTTGCCTTTGACACACAACCAGAAAAAGTCAATGCAGTACCCCAATGATTATTCCAAGGAATATGGCAAAAGTCAGAATGCAGCTAACCATAATTGTGAATAAATTGCTGCATACACAAAACCCTCACCATGTCGTGAACATTGGAGCTCTAGCTAGCCAAGAAACATTAACAAACATTTTTTTTCTCAGAAAGTTAGGAAGTAGACGCAGTTATTCAGAAGTGTTGTTTTGCCTTGCAGGTGTGTGTGTGTGTGGGGTGTGCTGTGGTGTGGCCATGGTCAGCAACAAGGAAGGGCGTTTTGCCAGGGGCTGTGTATAAACGCTGACGCAAATGAAGTTGTGAATGTTGGATTTTGAAAAACTGGCTATTCTTGGTCTGCTCTCTGTGTCAATCCAGTTCTGTGTCAGGGTTTGTTTGTGGGCTTTTAGATCATGTGTGCATATGCAAGTGCATGGATCTGTATTGTGTGAGTGCAATGCATACAAAATGTGCAAGCAAACTCGTACACACACATACACTCACTCACATGTGTGTGCCCACACACACACACACATCCTCGTTCACAGGTATGCCTGTGTTAAACATCAGTGTTTATTTCTTTTAGGACAAAAGTATGCATTGATGAACTACACTATTTTGAAATGAAAATGTCGATTTAAATTCAGTTGAATTTTATTTTCTCAGAACCTGTTTATTTCAATAAACAAATCTGTTTAAATCATGGATAAAATGTTCTTACACAAAGTCCCCCATACAGTTATGTCCCAAGAGGACTAAGGTTTGTCAGATTTTACATGCCTTTCAGCACACTTCCAGAAAAACAATTCAATGCAATACCCCACCATTATCTCAGACAATGTCCAAAATTGTGGGTAAAGGGCTGCATATCCCCCCCCAAAAAAAAAAAAAAAAAAACCCAACCCCCCAAAAAACAACAAACTACAACAACAACAAACAACCTTACTGGTATATGTCGGAGCTCTAGAAACAAAAACAATATTTTTTCAACAAGTTAAGGAAGAAAGCAGTCATTCAGAAGTGTTGTTTTGCCTTGCAGGTGTGTGCAGGGCAGGGTGTGGTGTGGCCATGGTCAGCAACAAGGGGAAGGGCGTTTTGCCAGGGGCTGTGTATAAACGCTGAGGCAAATGAAGTTGTGAATGTTGAATGTTGAAAGACTGGCATTTCTTGGTCTGCTGTCTGTGTCACTCCAGTTCTGTGTCAGGGTTTGTTTGTGGGTTTAAGATCCTGTGTGCATATGTGAGTGCATGGATCTGTATTGTGTGAGAGCAATGCACACAAAATGTGCAAGCAAACTCGTACACACACACATATACACTCACTCACATGTGCGCGCCCACACACACACATCCTCGTCCGCAGGTATGCATGTGTTAAACATTGGTGTTGACTTCTTTTAGGACAAAAGTATGCATTGATGAACTACACTGTTTTGAAATGAAAATCTGGATTTAAATTCAGGTGAATTTATTTTCTAAGGACCTGCTTATTTCAATAAACAAATCTGTTTAAATCAAGGATAAAATATTCTTACACAAAACTTCCATACAGTGATGTCCCAAGAGAGCTAAGTTTTGCCAGGTTTCACTTGCCTTTCAGCACACTTCCAGAAAAATACAATTCAATGCAATCATCATCATCACCATCAGACCCGTGACCTTGGTGGTCGTGGGGGAGACACGAAAGACGATGCCGTGGTAAGCCTCCTCCATCCATCTCGGTCCTCGGCTCTGCGCAGTAGTGCCAAGTCATTCATCCTGGTCCATTCTCTGATGTTGTCCATCCATGACTTGTTCTGTCTTCCCCTCTTTCTGCCACCTTCGAGTGTTCCCTATAGAACTGTTTTTGGCAGAGTGTTGTGGCGGGTGACGTGGCCGAACCATGTCAGCTTTTTCTTCTTGAGGATGGTGAGAAGGGGTTCCTGTGGACCTGCCAGCCGTGTTATTTGACTCTTAACAAATTCATTGGTCTTTCGTTCTATCCAAGATATGCCCAGCATTTTTGTATGCAATACCCCACCATTATCTCAGGCAATGTCCAAAATTGTGAGTAAATGGCTGCATACCCCTCAAAACAACTCCACAATTGGTAAACGTTGGAGCTCTAAGAACAAAAAATCAATCTTTTTTCAGCGAGTTAAGAATGAAAGCAGTCATTCAGAAGTGTTGTCTTGCCTTGAGGGTGTGCAGGGCAGGGTGTGGTGTGGCCATGGTCAGCAACAAGGGGAAGGGTGTTTTGCCAGGGGCTGTGTATAAACGCTGAGGCAAATGAAGTTGTGAATGTTGGATGTTTTAAAAGACTGGCTTTTCTTGGTCTGCTCCCTGTGTCAGCCCAGTTCTGTGTCAGGGTTTGTTTGTGGGGTTTAGAGCTAGTGTGCATATGTGAGTGAGTGCATGGATCTGTATTGTGTGAGTGCAATGCATGCAAAATGTGCAAGCAAACTTGTACACAACACACACACACACACACATTCACTCACTCACATGAGCACGCACCCACACACAGACATCCTCGTTCGCAGGTATACATGTGTTAAACATCAGTTTTTATTTCTTTTAGGACAAAAGTATGCATTGATGAACTACACTATTTTGAAATGAAAATGTCAATTTAAATTCAGTTGAATTTATTTTCTAAGAACATGCTTATTTAAATAAACAAATCTGTTTAAATCATGGATAAAGTGTTCCTTCACAAAGCCCCCATACAAGCGATGTCTCAAGAGGGCTCAGGTTTGCCAGGTTCCACTTGCCTTTCAGCACACTTCCAGAAAAAAAACATTTCAATGCAAGACCCCACCATTATCTCAGGCAAATACCCCACCATTATCTCAGGCAAATACCCCACCATTATCTCAGGCAAATACCCCACCATTATCTCAGGCAAATACTCCACCATTATCTCAGGCAATGCGAAAATTGTGGGTAAAGAGCTGCATACCCCTCAAAACAACTCCGTTATTGGTAAACGTTGGAGCTCTAAGAACAAAACACAATGTTTTTTCAGCGAGTTAAGGAAGAAAGCAGTCATTCAGAAGTGTTGTTCTTGCCTTGCAGGTGTGTGTGGGGCGTGCTGTGGTGTGGCCATGGTCAGCAACAAGGGGAAGGGTGTTTTGCCAGGGGCTGTGTATAAACGCTGAGGCAAATGAAGTTGTGAAAGTTGGATGTTGAAAAACTGGCTTTCCTTGGTTTGCTCCCTGTGTCACTCCAGTTCTGTGTCAGGGTTTGTTTGTGGGTTTTAAGATCTTGTGTGCATATGTGAGTGAGTGCATGGATCTGTATTGTATGAGTGCAATGCATGCAAAATGTGTAAGCACGCATGTGTGTTTGTGGGTCTGTATGCATAAATATACCCAAATTTTAAAAAAACACACATACACACACATGTTAATACACACACACACACACACTCACACACACGCAAGTAGGTGCACACACAGAGTGGGAAGGATAAAAAAATAACAAAATCGCTACACACAGGGACTGTATGTAAAAAAGCATGTAAGGGCTTATTCCATATAAAAGAATAAATAAATAAAAAATAGAAATCATATGTCAATCTCTTTCTGTCCCTGTTACTGCTACTAGGCTGATTTTATTTCATTAAACACGACTTTAAAAGCATCTTTTAAAAAAATAGACATTCCATTCACCATATGGTATTTTCAGTGCACTGTTGTTTTTTTTCTCTTGGTCTCTGTTATGATTTAGAATCCTCTGTGTGTGTTCATACGACATGTTGCCAGGATATTTACAGCAATATCAGGAAAAGGTTTGCCCTGGGTGGCTCATATATATATATATATATATATATATATATATATATATATATATATATATATATATATATATATATATATACGCACACTCATATACACGCTTAAACATGCACACACGCACGTACCAATACACACATAACATACACACAAAACTTACATATGTGTGCGTGGGCACACACATACACACACTTGCGCACACACATGCACGCTTGCAAGCATGCATGCACAGACTCACTCACACACACACACACACAACACACTTATATATATATATATATATATATATATATATATATATATATATTATATATATATATATATATATATATATATATAAAGGTATATATATATATATAATATATACACGCACGCATGCACACGCATGTATAAATACACACAAAACATACACACACACTTACATATATGTGCGTGGGCACACACATACACACATGCGCACATACATGCACAGACTCACTCTCACACACACACACACACACACGCATGCAAACACACATACACACACACACAACACACAACACATATATATATATATATATATAATTATACGCACGCATGCACGCTTGTGAGCACACAAACATATATTATCCTCGGAATAAAAATAATATAAAAAAATGATAAAATACACGTGCACGTGTGCACACACACATTTTTTTTTTTCCTTTTCATAGTATTCTGTTTCTCTATATGGTTATATTTTTTATAAATCATACTGCTGAAAGCTAAAACATTCATACTAAAATACACAGAATTTTCAGTGCCTATTTTTAGCAAATTTTAATTTGTCTTCTTTTCTCTTTTTTCTCCTCTCTTTTATCCTTAAGGAAAAGAAAATGCTTAGAGCAATGTTACGCACTGGTGTAACAACTTTAAAGTCTCTTCCGTGTGTGTTGTGCATTGCTGGTGTCTGGGCATTTTCAGCAACAATTTTCAGGGGCAAGTCAGTTGGCCCAGGGCTATGTTTGATTGCTGAGTAATATCCAGTTAGGAATGTTGGATTTCAAACAACTTTCTTCTCTTTCTGTTTGGTGTTGAGCCTGTTTTCCTTTTAAATGACATGACGATATGCACAGACACGTGTACACTCACACAAACACATACGGTTGTTTCAGCACTGCCTCACATTGCTCAGATGACAGAACTTACAAAACCGCATACACATGGGGACCAGATATAAAAAAGCACATAAGTGCTTATTCCACAATCCTTGATATAAAAGAATAAAATAAAATAAATACATGAATAAAAAAAATGTGCACACAGCACACACACATGCACGTTCGCGCATGATTACACACACACACTTACACACACACACACACTCAAACGAAACACACTCGAACACATGCATGCACAAACTCACATGCACACACACATGCACAGATACAGACAGAGACAGACAGACATACATAGAAACACACATACATACATACACACACTCATACATGCATGCACACTTATAAAAGCATTTATAAACACATGCACACACGCACACACACACACACCCGCGCGCGCATGCTTCTCCTTCATATTCACCTCTTTCTTTTCCTCATGTCATGTGCTTTTTACATATTGTGGAAAGCCAATATTTTCAAACTGATATAACAACTTGTCGAATTATATAACATTTTCTGAGCCCAACTCTGTACCCTTTTTTATTTTATCTGTCTTCACTTTTTTGCCTTTCCTTTTTCTAAAGCAACAGAAAATTGCTTTGAGCAATGTGACACTGGTGAAACAACCTTTAAGTTTGGTGGGCGTGTGTTGTGCATTGATGGTGTCTGGGCATGTTCAGCAATAATTATCAGGGGGCAAGTGGTTTGGCCCTGGGCTCTGTCTGCTGGCCAAAATCCAGTTAGGACTGCTGGGTTTCAAACCACTTTCTTCTATTTCTGTTTGGTGTTGAGCCTGTTTTCCTTTTAAACGACATGACAATGTGCACAGACACGTGTACACTCACACATACACACATGTGTGCACGTGCACACAAACACATTCACACACACACATCTACGCACGCATGCACACACACACACACACACACACGCACATGCACACACACACACACACATCTTTTTAAAAAATTCTTGTATATTGAGGATAATGGAATAAGCACTTATATGCTTTTTTACATCCAATCCCCGTGTGTATGCGGCTTTGTGAATTTTGTCATCTGTTCCCAGCACACAATGGCCTACTCTTATGAAAAGCGGAACAGGATTTAATATGTGTGCAAGATGTTCTGCATGCGTTCGCACATGGGGTTTCCGTTTAGTCTCATCCGAAGGACTTTTGAGGAAAGTGGAGTCTGCACTGATGTTAACTCCAGGAGTAAATATCCCTTTGAATGGGATTTGAACCTGGTCATCAGATTGCGAATGCAATGTTCTAACCACTAGGCTATCCTGTTCCCAAAGTCAGAATGCATCTGCCTCCATGGTGGACAAAATGGTCTCATACGAAAAAGCTCACATTGGTACACCTCAGACCCTTTTTTAAATGAGGAACACATAAAAAAAATAAACACACACAAACACACACTCACACACACACACACACTTACACACACACTTACACACACACTTACACACACACTTACACGCACACTTACACACAGATGTGCCCACACACACACATACATGCATGTACTTCCATTTGTGCAAACACACACACGCACACACAGGCACGCATGACACGCACGCACAAACACACATGCGTGCACTTCTTCTTCTTCTTCTTCTTCTTCTTCTTCTTCTTCTTCTTCTTCTTCCTTCTTCTTCTTCTTCTTCTTCTTCTTCTTCTTCTTCTTTTGTATGTTGTTTTGACATGTCCTGGAAAGCCAATATTTTCACACTGAAATACACGTCACGATGTATCATGCAGCATTTTCTGTGCCCATTTCTAACATAATTATTTAGTCTGTCTTTTTCTCTTCTTTCGCCCCTCCTTTATGCTAAGCATAAGAAAATTGCTTTGCGCAATGTTATGCACTAGTGTAACGGCTGTAATCTTGTATATGTGTGTGTGTGTATGGGGGGTGTTTAAGTGTATGTGTGTGTGTTTTTGTGATTGTATGTGTGTGTGTTTTAGTGAGTGTGTGTGATTAAGTGTGTGTGTGTGTGTGTTCGGGGGTGGGGGAGGGTAAGGTGTGGGTGTATTTAAGTGTTTTTGTGTTTGTGTGTATGTGTGTGTTTAAGAGAGAGAGAGAGAGTGTGTGTGTGTGTGTGTGTTTAAGTGAGTGTGTGTGTGTGTGTGTTTAAGTGTGTTTGTGTGTGGGGGGGGGGGAGTGTGTTTAAGTGTGTTTGTGGGTTTGAGTGTGTATGTTTGTGTGTGTGTGTTAAGTGTGTGTGTGTGTGTTTAAGTGTGTGTGCGTGAGTGTGTGTTTAAGTGTGTGTGTGTGTGTGTGTGTGTGCGCGCGCGTGTGTTACGAGTGTTGTGCATTGTTGGTGTCTAGGCATTTTCAGCAACAAATATCAGGGCAAGCTGTTTCGCTCTGGGCTCTGTTTGGCTGCTGTGCAAAATCCAGTTAGGAGTGTTGGAATTCAAACCACTTTCTTCCATTCCTGCCTGTCTCTCTGTTTTGGGGTTGATCCTGGTTTCCTTTTAAATTACATTAGGAAGTGCACACACACACACACACACACACACACACACACACACACACACACACACACACACACACACACACACACACACACACACACGTATACTCGAAGCAACAACAACACACAGAGACAGATAGACACACATAAATACATACATACATCCTCACACATTCGAGCATAAGCACACAAATACATAATTACACATATATTCATGCGCGCGTGCGCACACAAACACACACACACATGCACAAACATACACACACATACACGCACGCACGCATGCACACTCTAACTATGGCCTATGTCACTATCTGATAATATGTAATGCCCCACTATATTATGAGTTGCATTTCACCAGAGGTCAGTCTTTAGTTATTGACACGTTACTATTTTTGCAATGAAAAGGCTATTCAGTACAACCAAAAAGATATTTCAAAATTTGACAATTCTGTAAAAAGTTACTACAAATGGAAATGATAGACTGCAGGAAGTGACAAAACGAGAAACTGACATTTTTTTTAGCATCGTAACAAATGGTCAGAATGAGGGCTTGGGTATGTTTAAAACATGGTTTAAAGCAAAAGGAAACAATACTACGCCTTGATATTCCATTATAGAATAACGGCTATAGTTTTATAATCAGTCAAAATCTTAAAACCGACATTCTGATCCCTGCCCGCCTTTAAATGGCTCCTAGTGGAAAAGTTGATCAGGTGCAAAACAACTCATTTCGTGGTTGATCGTTACATATTTTTCTTGTTCAGTATTCCATTAACGTTTATTCAATAAAAAAAAAAGTAAACCAAAAAACCAACAAAAAACATAACATAAAAATAGACCGCAAAACAATGTTAAACAAATATATCAAATTGAATTGGTTAAACATTGCTTCTATGTAGTAGAAAATAGATTACGACTCTTTTTTTTAGAAAAACAACTAGTATTGTGGTTTTCAATAATGGAGATGGTCCATCCTCAACCCCTAACCCTCACTCCAGCCACACACACACACACACACACACACACACACACACACACACACAAACGCGCGGACGCACATCCCAGTCAGCTCTAACATGTTAAATTCCTACGTCATATTTCTTCTTCTTCGTCGTCAAACGTTTAAAACAGCACCCACTGTTGTTTCTCATATGAGAACAAACGCGTTGCACCGCATGCCTTTAAACCCCTGACAAGTCAGACCCAGCATATCCCACTTCGGCGTGGGAGAGAATTCTTATTTATTTATTTATTTATCTATTTATTAATTCTTTTATATCGAGGATAATGGAATAAGCACTCATGTGTTTTTTTACATCCAGTCCCCGTGTGTATGCGGTTTTATAAATTTTGTCATCTGTTCCCACAGGCACACAATGGCCTACTCTTTCGAAAAGCGGAACATGATTTAACGTGTGCGCAAGATGTTCTGCATACATTCGTACACGGGGCCTCGGTTTATAGTCTCATCCGAAAGACATTATAATATTTCAAGTTTTTTTTCAGGGAAAAGGGCAGGAGAAAGAACCAAGCAGGCAGAAAACAAAGAGATGACAGTGGAAAAAAGGAACGAGGCAGAAACCAAGACAGGAATAGAAAAGAGGAAACACCTAGCACAGAAGGACAGGTCCCCGGCATCCATCCCCACAGGGAAAATGACTGTCATGGTTTAAATGCTTCCCTCCGCAAAATTGAAATGCGGCGACTTCAAGGTCGGGTAAACGGTTGCATGCAAACCTTTGGTGTACCTTAGAGATGTACCTGATGAAAGAAGATAGATAGATAGATAGATATGTAGATAGGTAGATAGATAGATGATAAGTATGTATATATAGAGAGATAGACAGATAGATAGATAGAAAGATATGTAGATAGGTACATAGTTAGATAGATAGATAGATAGATATAGAGATATGTAGATAGATGATAGATAGATATATTATAGATAGATAGATAGATGAAAGATAGATAGATAGATATATGATAGATAGATAGATATATTTATAGATAGATAGATGATAGAGAGGTAGATAGATAGATGATAGATAGGTAGATAGATAGATAGGTGGATAGATAGGTAGATAGATAGATAGATAGATGGATACATACATAGGTAGATAGATAGAGCTAGAGAAAGAGAGAGTCAGACAGACAGACAGGCAGAGAAAGAGAGTCAGACAGACAGACAGAGAGACAGAGAGGTATCAAGATAAACACCTAGTATGCCTGTCTATGGTTCAACGAACCCATACCCATTACAAATAATTTTGCTTCAGCTGCCAGGTGTATTTCCTCTTGGTTGTAGCTGACTTTTATGGGAAAAATGTAGACTTCCTCGTCAATCTGATACAATGATATATCAGCCAGATAAACAAGGTAAAGGGAATTGGGTTACTTAGGTTAAAAAGAAAGTTATGCAAAAACGGCTATAATGAAAATAGTAGCATATATGAAACAATACTCTGTTTAGTCTGTCGCATGGCACCCGTTCATAATTATCGAACAATGAAAATGGATAGGCATTTGAAAAGAATATTTCTAATCATTGGTATTTCAGAATCAGTCCATTTATATCTCCTTTGTTTCTCTTGAGCAATTTTTTAATCCACTACCGGCTAGCTAGGCCCGTCGTCGTAGTTTCACCAGAGCCCCGTTAGCCAGCATGACCTGTTTCCACCTCCTACGACGGGGACGAGGGGTTGGGCTTCAGGAGTACCTAGGCAGTCTATTCACAGAAGATGGAAAAACTGGACAGAGAAATAGAAACAAGCTGTCAAAAAGAAAACGCAGTCAGCTATCAACTTGCCCCACTTCTGCGACATCCTAACATCCCTATGAGCACCAAGGCAAAGCTGATCAACGCCATCTTCCTGCCAACTCTCACTTACCAGTGCTAGACATGGCCCCTGACAAAAGCCCCGGAGCAGAAACCGGTAACGTGTGAAATGAAGTGCTTGAGGAAAGCCGTCAACAAGACCAGGAGAGATAAGATAAGAAACAAGGTGATCAGAGACATGGTAGGAGCCACACCCGTCCTACACCATATTGAACAACAACGAACCAAGTGGTTCGGGCACCTCACACGGATGCCGACAAACCAGCCAGCCTTGCGTACTTACAACTTGAGGTACTCTGACACGAGGGCCAGAGGTAGACCCAGGCGACGCTGGAGTGATTCCGTGGCAGAAACACTGAAAGTCCATGGATTGTCCCTCCTCCAAGCTACCCGCCTTGCAGCAGACAGACAGTTATATCTCCCCGCGACGCCACAGAGTACAAGGGGAAAGAAAAAGTAAAAGTAAAAAGGTATTTCAGAATTGAAAACTTATCAGTTTTGCGATAAACGTGTAAATGAGACATGTTAGATTTATTTGTGTAATCTATCTGATAGCTCGACTGAAAACGAAATGTATTTTCCATTTTGGTTTCTTCACACTTAACGAAATTAAGAGAGTAGTTTATACCTAAACAGTTCAAATGTGATCGATCATGTCTCCGTGTGTGTATTGTATGTGTATGTGTGTGTGTGTGTGTGGTGTTTGTGTGTGTGTGTATGTGTGCGTGTGTGCTTTGTGTGGGTGTGGGTGTGTGTGTGTGTTGTGTGTGTGTGTGTGTGGGGTGTGTGTGTGATATGTGTGTGTGCTTCGATTTTACGTCTGTTCACTCAAAGTGATATCAGACGATGAGAAGGGAGGGGGTGGGCATAAGTTGATGGATGTATGAAATTAGCTGGATCTAATCCTAAATAATGTAGACAGCATTAAAAAATCGCTAAACAATAATAACAACAACTAAATACATGAGAAATACTGATAATTATAGTTTATAACTATAACAAAAGTGTGTGCTTTTGTGCGTGTGTGTGTGTGGGTGTGTGTGTGTGTGTGTTGTGTGTGTGTGTGTGTGTGTTT
>CM054159.1:1412024-1439524 GCA_028751875.1 Rapana venosa | reverse complement strand
AGGGTAAAACTTGCCAGGCGCTTAGCTGCAGTGCGTCGTTTTGAGGGTTTTTTGAGCTCCTAAATTATCACAGACTACAATGACTGCTGTCTGGGCGTTCGAAGACAAAGAAGGAAGGTAGCAGGATGGTTAAGACGTTCGCCTGCCAACAAGTAAACCGTGAGGTTCTGGGTTTGATTCCAAGCCTCGCCCTTTCTTCCCAGTTTGACCAAGTAATCGAACTGAATGTCAAAGTCCTTCGGATGAGACTATAAACCGAAGCCCCGTGTGCGAACGCATGCAGAACATCTTGCGCACACGTTAAATCCTGTTCCGCTTTACGAAAGAGTAGGCCATTGTGTGCCAGTGGGAACAGATGACAAAATTTACAAATCCGCATACACTCACTCACTCACTCACTCATCCCTTAGTCGGGACGACCGTTGGGATACCCGCACGGACGCTGCAAGTGGACCGCCAAATGGTTCTGTCCTGGGCTGCTTTCAGGAGGTTTGGTACAGTGAGGCCGGTCCACTCATTGATGTTGGATATCCAGCTTTTGCGTGGTCGTCCCTGCCTCCTTGCTCCTTCCACCATTCCCTGCAGGACTGTCTTTGACAGGCTGTTATGCCTTGTTGTGTGGCCAAACCATTTCAGTTTCCTCCGTTTGACTGTATCTAGCAATGGTTCTTGTTTGCCAGCCAGAGCCTCGATCTGTTGCCAGACGTAGTCATTGGTTTTACGGTCTCTGTAGGTGATGTTCAGGATCCGCCTGAGGCACTTCATCTCAAAGGCTTGAATGCGACGTTCTAAATCGGCAGTAAGTGTCCATGCTTCACAGCTGTACAGGGCAATGGATGTGACGAATGTCTTGTAGAGTCTGACCTTAGTGTGGGTTCTGATGTTGTGGTTTCTCCACACTTTCGCCAGCTTAGTCATGGAGGAGAGTGCCACAGCAAGTCTGATCTTCACCTCTTGTGTGCTCGTACCTTCTTTGGTGATGACTGCTCCAAGGTACTTGAAAGTTTCCACCTCCTCTAGTGTCTCGCCACTCATCTTGATGCGGGTTGGGAGTGGTCGTGTGGTACTGTTCACTAGGATCTTGCTCTTTCCGTGCTGATCTCCATACCGTGGGCATTGGCTGATGTTTCCAGTCTGGTGGTGAGATCCTGGAGTTCTTCACTGCGGCCCATGAGATCAATATCGTCTGCAAATCGAAGATTGCAGACTGGCCTTTCTCCTATTGTGATTGTGGTCTTGAAGTCAAGGAGGGCCTCCTGCATGATGTTCTCCAGGAACACGTTGAAAAGAACGGGGGATAGCGGGCAGCTTTGTCGAACTCCAACTAAAGTCCGGAAGAACTCCCCGATTTCTCCACCCATGATGACTGCACTGTGGGAGCTGTCATACAGCGCCTGGATGACTTGAATGAGGTACTCGTCGAAGCTATAGTCTCTCATGACTTGCCACAGAGCTTCTTGCCACACTCGGTCGAAGGCCTTCTTGAAGTCAATGAAGTTGTTGTAGAGCTGTAGCTGATGTTGGAGATGCTTCTCTATGAGCATTCTGATGTTGAAGATCTGCTCGACAGTGCTTCGACCTGGTCTGAATCCTGCCTGTTCTTCTGATAGGATTTCTTCTGCTTGTGGTTTCAGTCTATTCAAGGCAATGCGTAGCATGACTTTGCTTGGATGGCTTATCAGACTGATTGTTCTGTAATTTTGGCACTTCTTCAGGTCTCCCTTCTTTGGAAGTGGAACTATGATGGATTGGGTCCACTGTTCAGGCCACTCTTTGCTGGTCCAGATGCGTTGGCAGATGACTGTTAATGCCTTGATCATCTCTGGGCCTCCGCTGTTGATGAGCTCAGCCGGGATGTTGTCAATCCCTGGTGACTTGCCTCCTTTCAAGGATCTTACTGCTTCTTCTACCTCTTCCTCCAGCACCTGTGTGCTTTCAGGATCTGATGGTCTGGGGATCTTGCTCGTGAAGTTTGTTCGGATCAGCCTTCAGCTTGTAGTTGTACAGGTCGCTGCAATATTCTGTCCATCTCTTCGTGATAGTGGCGCTCTCTGTAAGGACTGACCCCTCTTTGTCTTCAATAACGGAGGGCTTTGGCTACTGGGACTTGGTTAGTACCTTGATGGTCTGGTACGCCTCTTTGCTGTCTCCTTTCGCCATTGCCTTCTCAACCTTGGAGCATTGTTCTGACATCCAGTTCCCCATGGCCTCAGTCATCTTCTTCTTGATTGACCTGTTGACTGTTCTATACTCTTCGGCCGCATACACACAGGGACGTAAAATAAAAGCACATGAGTGCTTATTCCATTATCCTCGATTTAAAAATAAGTCATCTGAGCGCTTTGATTTGTTGCTTTAAAAGATTCAGCGCTATAGAAATTCCATACATTATTATGATTTTATTATTATTCAGAAGATTGCGTCTGTCTCCAACTTATTCTTGCTAATTGCCTGGTTCTGTCTGTGTCGTGATGTTTACTTCTGTCTGTTGGTCTGTCTTGTCTGAGAGTTCGATGCCGAAGAAGAAGAAGAATTTCTGTCTGTCTCCAACTTATTCTTGCTAATTGCCTGGTTCTGTCTGTGTCTTGGTGTTTATTTCTGTCTGTCTGTCTGTCTGTCTCTGTCTCGTTTGAGTGTTCAATGACGAAGAAGAAGAATTTCTGTCTGTCTCACTGTCGCTAGCATGAGTTTCTCTATTGTGTTGAGGTAATGGAGGATTGGTATTTGTATTCGTGTTCGTCTGTCTGTGTGTCTGACTACGTATTTGTGACTTTAGGTGTGTTCAGTCTGTCCGTCTGTTTATATGTTTATATGTCTGTCTGTCTGTCTGTCTCTGCCTCTATGTCACTGTGTCTCTGTCTGTCTGTCTGTCTGTGTCTCTCTGTGTGTCTCTGTCCTTTCTTTCTGTCTCTGTCTGTCTGTCTGCCTGTCTGTCTCTGTCTTTCTCTCTCTCTTCTCTCTCTCTCTCTCTCTCCTCTCTCTCTCTCTCTCTCTCTCTCTCTCTCTCTCTCTCTCCGTGTCTGTCTGTTTCTATCTGTATCTGTCTCTGTCTGTCTGTCTGTGTCTCTCTGTCTCCCATTCTCTCTCTCTCTGTCTCTCTCTGTGTCTCTCTGTCTCTCATTCTCTCTGTCTCTGCCTCTGTCTGTCTGTCTGTCTGTCTCTCTCTCTCTCTCTCTGCCCCCCCCCCCCCTCTATCTTTCTCTCTCCCTTCATTGCTAGTGTCTGTTAATCCACACATAATTATCTCAAACATGTTCAAGAGGCTAATTGTCTTTCTTTTCTTTTTTTTAGATGTCGTAGGTACAACAATGGTGCACATTCTTTTGTGTATGCCACTGGCTTTTGCCCGTCATTAAGGTACCTGCATTTCGACATCAGAGATAAGAGTGTAAATGAGTGTGTGTGTGTGTGTGTGTGTGTGTGTGCATACACGTACATACATAAGCAAACTTTAGAGTGCTAGCATGTGTGGTGAGTGTGTTATGTGTGGTACGTGTATATGGGTGTGTGTGTTGTGTGTGTTGTGTGTGTGTGTGTGTGTTGTGTGTGTGTGTGTGTGTGTGTGTTGTGTGTGTGTGTAAGTGTGTGTGCACTCACGAATGCGCGTGCGCGAGGGTGTGTGTATGTGTGAGTGTGTGAGTGTTACGTGTGCTTGCGGGCAGATATGTTTGTATTCTGTGTGTGCGTGCGTGCGCGCGCGCGCTCACGGATGCGTGTGTGTGGGGGGGGATGGGGGGGGGGGTGTGCATGTGTATACTTCCTCGTGCATAAGTGTTTTTGTGATTATATAAACCTGTCTTCGCAGGGGGAATTTTTTATTTTTTTTTTTTTAAATTTTTTTTACCAACATTAAGGGGATTTTTTTTTTTTAGACTTTTTTTTTTTTAAATTTTCCCGAACTTAATAACGCAACGTTTTGGTTTAGTCTATGCGTATTTTTGTACATACATAATGTATTGAACAAGTCTTGTAGGCCCCTTCACTTCCCGTTTATCCATAAATTCAAGGATTTTTATAAAGAATTCGAGTTAAAGGGGGGGTTTTTTTTTTTTTCGTTTTTTTTTAAAAGTTGCAATGTTTAAAATGTATTTTCTTTTGTTGTTTTGGTTTGTGGTGGGTGTGTTGTTTTAGGGGTTGGGTGTGTGTTTTTGTGTGTGTGTTTGGTGGTTGTGTTGTTAGTGTGGTGTGTGTGTGTTGTGGGGGTGTGTGTGTGTTGGTGTGTGTTGGGGGTGGGGGTTTTTTTTTAGTTTTTGGGAGGGAAAAAAAGGGGGGGGGGGGGAAAAGGGGGGGCCCCCCCCCCTCCCCCCCCCCCTTTTTTCCCCCCCCCCCCCCCCCCCCCCCCCCCCCCTTTTCCCCCACTTTCCCCCCCCTCCCCCCCCCCCCCTCCCCCCCCCCCCCCCCCCCCCCCCCCCCCTCTTCTTTCTCTCCCCCCCCCCCCTTTTTTTTTCTTCCTTAAACCCCCTCTCTCTATCTCTCCCCCCTCCCTTTTTTTCCCCCCCCCTCTCCCCCCTTCCCCCCCCCCCCCTCTCTCCTCCCCCTCTCTCTCTCTCTCTCTCTCTCTCTCTTCTCTCACCTCTCTCTCTCCCTTCTCTCTCTCTCCTCTCTCTCTTTCCCCGAAAAAACCATTAGAACATATAAAAAAGCCCCTGATGGCATCAAATTTTTTAGGTGTCCCAAAACCAAAACACCAAAAAAAATGAATCTGGAATTTTTGTAGATATCCTCTCTAGAAAATTTTACACTGCCGTATAAGATTTGGTTTAAATTATACAAATGATTAATGAAGGGTTTACCAAAAAAGGCGATCAAATGCTGTTGCGCTAGACAATTCCGGAAACTGCGGGGTTTCGAAAAAAAAAATCTTATTTTGATGGATTTAACATTTTTTTGGGGGTGGGGGATTAAAAAGTTTCAAAGGGCAATTAAAAAGGGCTCTCGAATGTTTTTTCAAAAGGGGTCGGGAACTAAAGAATCGAGAAGATATCAAACCATATAGATTTTTTAAAGATATTTCGAAAAAGAAAGTTATTTCAGATATGGAAAATTTTGTTTCGTTTGCCATCCCCAGTTGGGGTTTAATGTACCCCATGAATAACAATAAAAAAAAGGTTTTTTTATAAAAATTTGTCCATTTTTTAAAAATCAGATCGAAAAAAAAAAATTTTGTTTATTTTTGCCCTTTGAAAAATTTTTGGGAAAATTTTTTTAAAAAAAAACTTCCCCTTTTTACCCGCCATACAAAAAATTTTTTAAATTTTTTTTGGAAAGAAAAAGAAAAAAATTTAAAATCCGGTAACAAACAAAATTCCGTTAAACCCGTTAAAAACCCATTTTTTAATTTTTAAAAAATTTTGGCAAAAAAAACCTGTTTTTTTTCCCCCTTTTAAAAATTTTGACAATTCATTATTGAAAGGGGAATTGAAATTTTTTTAAAAATTTGGTTTAGTTTGGTTTTAAAAAATTTTGGGCCAAAATTTTTTAAAAAAATTTTTTTGGTTTAAATGAATTTTTTTTCTTTTCAATTTATTTTCCCCCCCCTTTATTTTTGGTTTGGGTTTTCATTTTTCCCTTTTTTGAAAAAACTCATTTGTTAGCTTTGTTTTTTTTTTTTTTTTCTTCTTATTTGGGTTAAAGGGTGTTTGGGTTTTTAACATTTTTTTGTTTCCGTCGGGGGAATGGGGGTTTGGAAAAGTTTGTGCCCAAAAAATTTGGGGGGGGTCGGGCCCCCCCTTGCCCTTTTTTTGCCCCTCGTGAAGAAAGCCCTTGAAAAGGCTTAAAGGGGGGGACGAAGGGGAAAAAGGGGAAAACAAACCTTTTGTTTGAAAGATGGCCTTTTTCCGGGGAAAAACAAAAAAAACCCCCAAAAGAAAAAAAAAACACGAGGGCCGAAAAGGAAAGACACGAAAAACCAACAAAAATTAAAAAAGACGCAAAAAAAATGAGGGACCAAGGGGGGGGGAAAAAAAAAAAAATTTTTTGGGCAAAGGGCAGGAAAAGAAAAAATTTTTGGGAAAATGTAGGGAAGGGTAAAAATTTTTAAAAAAAAAAAAAAGATTTTTCCCCCCCCCCCCGGCCCCCCCTTTTTTTTTTCCCCCCCCCCCCCCCCTTTTTTAAAAAAAAAAAAAAAAAAACCCCCCCCCCCCCCCCCCCCCCCCCCCCCCCCCCCCCCCCCCAAAGCCCCCGGGGGGTTTGGGGGTTTTTTTCCCCCCCCCCCCCCCCCTTTGGGCCCTTTTTCCCAACCCCCCCCCCCCCCCCCCCCAAAAAAAAAGGGCGGCCCCCCCCCCCCCCCCCCCCCCCCTTTTTTTTTTTTTTTTTTTTTTCCCCCCCCCCCCCCCCCCCCCCCCCCCCCCCCCCCCCCCCCCCCCCCCACCCTTTTCCCCCCCCCCCCAAAAAAAACCCCCCCCCCCCCCCTCCCCCCTTTTTGTTTTTTTCCCCCCCCCCCCCCCTTTTTTTTTTTCCCCCCCCCCCCCCCCCCCCCCTTTTTCCCCCCCCCCCCCCCCCTTTTTTTTTTTTTTCCCCCCCCCCCCCCCCCCCCCCCCTTTCCCCCCCCATTTTTTACCCCCCCCCACCCCCCCCCTTTTTCCCCCCCCCCCCTCCCCTTACCCCCCCCCCCCCCCCAAACCCCCCCCCCCCCCCCTTCCCCCCCCCATTTTCCCCCCCCCCCCCCTCCCCCCCCCTCCCCCCCCCTCCCCTTCCCCCCCAAAAAACCCCCCCCCCCCCCCCCCTTTTTGGGTTTGGGCCCCGGGGGGGGGTTTGGGGGGTTTGGGGGGGGGGGGGGTGGGTGGGGGGGGGGGGGGGGGGTGGGGGGGGGGGGGGGGGTTTGGGGGGGGGCCCCATTTTTTTCCCCGGGCCCCCTTTTGGGGGGGGGGCCCCCCCCCCCCCCGGGCGGGGGGGTTTTTTTTTTTTTTTTTTTTTTTTTTGGTTTTTTTTTTTTTTTTTTTTGTTTTTTTTTTTTTTCTTTTTTTTTTTTTTCCCCTTTTTTTCCCCCCTTTTTTTGTTTTTTTATGTTTTTTTTTTGGTTTTTTTCCTTTTTAAATTTTTTGTTTTATGTTTTTTCCTTTTTATGTTTTTTTTGGCGTTTTGTTTTGGTTTTTTTTTGGGTTTTTTTTGTTTTGGGTTTTTTTTGGGGTTTTTTTTTTTTTCTTTTTGGGTCTTTTTTCCTTTTTTTTTTTTTTTTCCCATACTTTTTTTTGGGGGGGTTTTTTTAAATTTTTTTTTTGGGGGCCATTTTTGGGAGGTTTTTTTGTTTTACCGTTTTTTTTTGGGCAGGAAAAGGGCCCTTGAGGGGAACCCCCTTCCCCAGGGGGAAAACCCGAAAAAACCCGGGGGGGGGGGAAAAAAAAAGGGGGGGAGGAAGGGGGTGGGGCCCCCCCGCCCGGGGTGAAATGGGGGTCGGAAAAAAAAAGGGGGATTTGAGGCCCAAAAAAAGGGGGGGCTTTTTGGGGGGTTTCCCGGAAAGGGGGGGGGCGGGGGACGGGAACAAAAAAAACCCGGAAAGGGGGGGTTTGGGGGGGAACAGTATTGACCAGGGGGGGCCCCTTGTTAAAGAAACGGGCCGGGGCGGTTCCGGGGTGGCCGGGGAAAAAAAAGGGTTTTTTTGGGAAATTTTGGGGTTTAAACCCAACTGGGGGTCTTAAAAAAGAAGGGGGAAAACGGTAACGTTCCCCTCTCGTGTGAAATGTAGGGGCCAAAAAACCCAAAAAACCATATACAATTTGGGGGGAAATGCTTTAAAACATTCAGCTTTCAAAAGGGGGGCGTCCATAAATAACCCCAAAGAAGGTTTTGTGCGGGCATAAACCAAATCGGAGCCCTTTAAAATGGGGGTGGGGGGTTTTTGGGGGGCCCAATTAGAGGCTAGCTTTTTGGAAAATGCGGGGACCCCCAAATCATGTTCCCCCTACCCCCCCCAAAAAAAAGGAAAAAAGGGGGATACCTGAAAGCACCCGAAATTGGGGGGAAAGAAGTTAAAAAAGAAAAAATTCCCTTGGGGGGGGAAGGGAAAAAAAAAAAAAAAAAAAAAAAAAAAAAAAAAAAAAAAAAAAAAAAAAAAAAAAAAAAAAAAAAAAAAAAAAAAAAAAAAAAAAAAAAAAAAAAAAAAAAAAAAAAAAAAAAAAAAAAAAAAAAAAAAAAAAAAAAAAAAAAAAAAGGGGGGGGGGGGGGGGGGGGGGGGGGGGGGGGGGGGGGGGGGGGGGGGGGGGGGGGGGGGGGGGGGGGGGGGGGGGGGGGGGGGGGGGGGGGGGCATAGAACATACTTCAGCGAAGGACTGGGGTAAGGGAATGGTGGGTGGGGGTTTTGTGGAGTAGGCGGTCATTTATTATGAGTGGACTTGAATGCGCGTCGTGGGTCCATCATTGGGTTCAGGGTACTGCCGTTATTCCCATTGCTTCCACGGCTGGCGGGTTATCGACATCTGTTTGTTTACATGGTAATTGTAGTTGTGTAGTTGAGTCGTTGGGAGCACTTGTCGGGGGTAGGGAAGTTGGAAGGGGGGGGAGGGGAGGGAGAGTTACAAGTTTAGTAATATGTTGTTGTGCATATTTAGTGGGGGGGTTGGGAGAGGAGGTAGAATTTATATACATGGGATTGAATGGTGGCGTTGGGAGGGGATTTATTGTTGTGGTAGTTATGGGGGATGATGGCGGAGTAAAATTGAGATTGGTTGTTAGGTAGAGAATGGAGCGGTGAGATGACTATTTTAATTCTTGGAACTGGATAGTTGCTGTATTGGCGTGGCTCACTTATGACTGTTATTGGGGTTGATTGAAGCAATTCGAGCAACTGCACTTTCTAAGAGGAATTTGGATCCCCCCCACCCCCCGCCACCCCCCCCCCCCCTTTCAAATCACATCAATCCACAAGCACAGGACTTTCTCGTGATTCAGAGCGACTGGAATGCCAAGATCGGAACTGTATGCCTTCTATGAACAGTGGCCTGGAAATAGGCCGTTTTGGCGTGGACGAAACCAACTGATTAGGTTATCAGGACTTTTGGAATTCGCCTGCAGACACAATCTTACTGTTGTTCCAACACCATATACCCCCACAAGGACATCAAGAAGAACGCTCGTGGCAATCACCATAATGGAAAAGATACACAAACCAGATTGATTAAATCTGGCCCCCAATACGATTTAAGTCAAGCATTAACATAGCCCAGACAAGAACTTCCCCTGGCACTGTTATCGGCAGTGACCACGGACATTGGTACTCTCATGACTCACATCAAGCTGAAGACCATGAACCAGAGAGAAATCCACGTTTGCTGGTTCATCATGGAAAAAGCTGAAGGACCAAAGTCGCTGAAAATCTTTTAAAGCTGAGTTAGGGGCAGATTTGCAGCATTGAATTTTCCTCCAATGATGACATCAAAACAACCTCACTGGAGACTTCAGCAAGACCATTCAGGAGTCAGCGCTGGAGATCCTTGGGAAAGAAGGAAAAGGAAAAAAAGAACCAACCGTGGGTTACCAAACGATATCCTGCGACCTGTGCGATAACGTAGGAAGCTAAGCCAGAGAAGAACAAAAACCCAGAAACGCCCCCGAAAGAGTAATAGAACAGTTCACAGTCATCAAGAAGAAGATGGATGAGGGCCATGGGGAACTGGATGTCAGAACAATGCTCCAAGGTTGAGATGGCAATGGCGAAAGAAGACAGCAAGGGGTCCTACCAGACATCAAGGTACTAACCAAGTCCCGAGCAGCAAAGACCTCCGTTATTGAGACAAAGAGGGCGTCAGTCCTTACAGAGAGCGCCACTTTCATGAAAGAGATGAACAGAATATTGCAGAGACTGTAACAATACAAGCTGAATGGCTGATCCGAAACAAACTTCACGAACAAGATCCTAGGACCATTCAGACCTGAATGCACACAGGTTGCTGGAGGAAGAGATAGAAGAAGCAGTATGATCCTTGAAAGGAGGCAAGTCACCGGGATGAACAATCATCCCGGCTGCAGCTCATCAAGTACGGAGGCAGAGTTGTTCAAGGCACTAACAATCAATCTGCCAACGCATCTGGACCAGCAAAGATGTGGGCGTTTTCTGAACAGTGGACCCATTCCATCATAGTTACACTTCCAAAGAGGGGACCTGAAGAAGTGCCAAATTTACTGAACAATCAGTCTGATAAGCCATCCTAGCAAAGTTATGCTACGCATTGCTTGAACAGACTGAAACCACAAGCAGGAAGAAAATCTATAGAAGAAACAGGCAGGATTCAGACCAGGATCGAAGCACTGTCGAGAGATCTTAAAACATCTGAATGCTAATTGAGAAGCACCTTCAACATCAATACTAGCTCTACAACAACTTCATTGCTTCAAGAAGGCCTTTCGACCGAGTGTGCAAGAAGCTCAGTTGCAAGTCATGAGAGACTGAACTTTCGACGTGGAACCTGATTCAGTCATCAGGCGTGTATGACAGGCTCCAACAGCGCAGTCCTCATGGGTGGAGAATTCGGGAAGTTCTTCCGGACTTCAGTTGGAGTTGACAAGGCCTGCCGCTATCCACCCCGTTCTTTTCAGTGTTCCTGGAGAACATATGCAGGAGGCCCTCCTGACTTCAAGACCACAATCACAATGGAGGAATGCCAGTCTGCAATCTTCTATTCGCGAGACGAATATTGATCTCAGGGGCCGCAGTGAAGAAGAACTCCAGGATCTCTCCACCAGACTGGAATCATAAGCAATGCCCACGGTATGGTGATCAGCACAGAAAAGAGCAAGATCCTAGGGAACAGTACCACACCGACCACTCCCACCAGCTTCAAGTTGAGTGGCGAGAGGCTTGAGGAAGGTGGAAACTTTCAAGGACCTTGGTGCAGTCATCACAAGAAAGGCACGGAGCACACAAGAGGTGGAAGTTCAGGACTTGCTGTGGCACTTCCTCCTTGACTAAGCTGGCGAAAGTGTGGGGAAAACAAACAAACATCAGAACCCACATAAGCGTCGCTCTACAAGGCACTCGTAAATCTATCTGCATGTACAGATGTGAAGCATGGACACTTATGCCGATTAGAAACGGTCGCAATTCAAAGCCTTTGAGGAGGAAGTGCCTCTGGCGGATACCATGAACATCACCTAAAGAGACCGTAAAAACCAATGATACGTCTTGGCTGCAGATCGAGGCACTGGCTGGCAAACAAGAAACCATTGCTAGATTACAGTCCAACGGAGGAAATTGAAATGGTTTGGCCACTCAACAAGGCATAACAGCCTTGTAAAAGACAGTCTCTGCAGGGAATGGTTGGAAGGTGCAAGGATGGCAGGGACGACCACGCAAAAAGCTGGATATCCAACATCAAGGAGTGGACCGGCCTCACTGTACCAAACCTCCTGAAAGCAGCCCAGGACAGAACCATTTGGCAGTCCACTTGCAGCGTCCGTGCGGGCACCCCAACGGTCGTCCCGACCAAGGGATGATGATGATGATGGTTGATGATGATGATGATGATGATGATGATGTTGTTATTGTTTTCCTGTTGCTTAATCGTTTTCCTGTTGTTATTGTTTTCCTGTTGTTATTGTTTTCCTGTTGTTATCGTTTTCTGTTGTTATCGTTTTTCTCTTATCGTTTTTGCCTTGTCGTGTTCCTGTTGTTGTTTTCGTTTTGCTGGTGTTATCGTTTTTTTCTGTTGTTATTGTTTTCCTATTGTTATTGTGTTACTGTTGTTTTTTTGTTTCTGTTGTTTTATCGTTTTATGTTGTCATTGTTTTCAGTTGACACATTTTTCTGTTGTTATTGTTTTCGGTTGATATAATTTTTCTGTTTGTTATTGTTTTCTTGTTGATATAATTTTTCTGTTGTTATTGTTTTCCTGTTGTTTATCGTTTTTCTCTTTGATCATTTTTCTCTTGTCGTGCTCCTTTTGTTGTCAAGCGTTTTTCTGTTATTGGTTTTTAGTGTTGTTATTGATTTTCTGTTGTTATTGTTTTTCTGTTGTTATTGTTTTTTGTTGTATTGTTTTCCCTTTGTTATCGGTTTCCAGGTTTTGTCGTTTTCCTATTGTCTTTTGCTGTTGTCTTTTTTCCGTTGTCTTTTTCATGTTGTCTTAGTGCTGTCGTCCTTCCTGTTGTCTTCCTGTTGTCTCTGTTGTCCTTGTCCTTCCTGTTGTCTTCCTATTGTTGTCCTCCTGTTGTATTTCTGTTGTCTTCCTGTTGCCTTTCTGTTGTCCTTGTATTCCTGTGAATACTTTTTACATTAACGTTATTTGAAAAAAAAATGCAATTGTTTTTAATTTGCTAGATGCATTATTTCCAAATATGGACTGCCACACAAATCTGGTAATGGTCATTCGTACGCGCACGAGAGAGGAGAGACAGATGAGAGAGAGAGGATGATGATGATGACGTGGATGGCGAGAGAGGAGACGATGAGATTCGAACGAACGAGTGAGAGAGAGAGAGGACAGACAGACAGACAGACAGGACAGACAGAGAGAGAGTCAGAGAGAGACGAGATGCGAGCAGGAGGAGGGAGCGGAGCGAGGAGAGTAGATTGAGAGAGAGAGAGAGAGAGGAAGAGAGAGAGATTGGCACCAAAACCTAACAAAAAAAGGAGGAAGAGAGAGAGGAAGAGAGAGAGAGATTTGCTTGTGTGTGTGTGTGTGTGTTTTCGAGCGTGTGCACATACATGGAATACATAACATGTACATTATCATTATGGAGTCGTGCTTTTTGTACAGAAATAACGTCAAATAGTTTGAGAGGGTGGGGGGGGGGGGGGCGTGGGGAGGGGGGGGCGGGGCTTTGTGTGGCTCTTATCGTGTGCTGGTGGGAAATGATGACATAATTCACAATCTGCATACACATGGAGACTGGATGTAAAAAAAACCCACATAAGGCTTATTCCATTGTTCTCCATATAAAAGAATAAAATAAAAAATAAAATAAAATAAAATTAATACGATCCGTAAATGGTTAAATATGATGATACGGTTGCAAACTTTCGGTTGGTATAAAGCCTTACTCAATACATGTAAATCTACCCAGAAAACAAACAAGTGTTAGAAGTTTTCTTTTTATCCTGGCCGTACAACTTGCCTGAAACAACAACAACAACAACAACAAAACCCAGTAACCACTAAAACAACAACAAACACGTGATCACACTGGCGGTCATCAAACATTTGGTACATAGTAGGCCTATCTCTTTAAGGTAATAAAATAGGCCCAGAAGTTCTATACTTACTACACACACACACGCACACACATGTATGTGTGCGTGTGTTTTGTGTGTGTTTCTTTATGTCTGTCTGTCTATCTGTCTACCTGTCTGTCTCTGTCTCTTTGTGTCTGTGTTTCTGTCTGTCTGTCTGTCTGTCTGTCTGTCTGTCTGTCTGTCTGTCTGTCTGACTGTCTGTCTGTCTGTCTGTCTCTCTCTCTCTCTCTCTCTCTCTCTCTCTCTCTCTCTCTCTCTCTCTCTCTCTCTCTCTCCCCCTCTCTCTCTCTCTCTCTCTCTCTCTCCTCAGGTAGTATAGTAAGAACATATCTTTAAAAAAAACCTGCAATAAAACGATACCCAATCTCCTCCCTGGGCATGCCAGAGGCCTGTCAGTATAAAAAGCATCCCCCACCTTCTAGAAATACTTTACTAACAAATCCCTCTTTTCTATGCCTCTCTTTAGTTTCAGTCTCGATCCGTGTCTCCCGGTCTTCCTCTTCTTGTCTGTTTTCTGCCTTCTTGTTCCATTCACCTTTTTTCTCGGAAAGACTAAACAGATAACACTTCTCACGCACGCCGAAGTTGGATTCGCTGGCCCTGACTTGCAATTCGCTTTAACGACAAGGCAAAACATTTTGGGTCATACGACAAGACCAAAAAATAGTAGCAGTCTGAGCGTTAGACGACTTTGACAACAAATTAGAAGAAGAAGCAGAAGAAGAAGAATTGCGAAGAAGAAGAAGAAATGCGAAGGAGAAGAAGAAGAAGAAGAAGAAGAAGAACAAGAACAAGAACAAGAACAAGAACAAGAACAAGAACAAGAAGAAGAAGAACACTTGCGAAGAAGAAGAATTGCGAAGAAGAAGAAGAATTGCGAAGAAGAAGAATTGCGAAAAAGAAGAAGAAGAAGAAGAATTGCGAAGAAGAAGAAGAATTGCGAAAAAGAAGAATTGCGAAGAAGAAGAAGAATTGTGAAGAAGAAGAATTGCGAAGAAGAAGAAGAATTGCGAAGAAGAAGAATTGCGAAGAAGATGAATTTCGAAGAAGAAGAAGAATTGCAAAGAAGAAGAATTGCAAAGAAGAAGAATTGCGAAGAAGAAGAAGAATTGCGAAGAAGAAGAAGAATTGCGAAAAAGAAGAAGAAGAAGAAGAAGAAGAAGAAGAAGAAGAAGAAGAAGAAGTAGAAGAAAAAGAAGAAGAAGAATTGCGAAGAAGAAGAAGAATTGCGAAGAAGAAGAAGAATTGCGAAGAAGAAGAATTGCGAAGAAGAAGAATTTCGAAGAAGAAAAAGAATTGCAAAGAAGAAGAATTGCGAAGAAGAAGAAGAAGAAGAATTGCGAATAAGGAGAATAATTGCGAAGAAGAAGAAGAAGAAGAAGAACAAGAACAAGAACAAGAACAAGAAGAACAAGAATTGCGAAGAAGAAGAATTGCGAAGAAGAAGAATTGCGAAGAAGAAGAAGAATTGCGAAGAAGAAGAATTGCGAAGAAGAAGAAGAAGAATTGCGAAGAAGAAGAAGAATTGCGAAGAAGAAGAAGAAGAATTGGGAAGAAGAAGAAACAGATGAAGAAGAAAAAGAAGAAGAAGAAGAAAAAGAACAAGAAGAACAAGAGGAAGAAGAAGATGAAGAAGAAAGAAGAAGAAGAAGAAGAAGAATTGCAAAGAAGAAGAATTGCGAAGAAGAAGACTTGCGAAGAATAAAAATTGCGAAGAAGAAGAATTGCGAAAAAGAAGAAGAATTGCGAAGAGGAAGAAGACGAAGAAGAAGAAGAAGAAGAAGAAGAAGAAGAAGAAGAAGAAGAAGAAGAAGAAGAAGAAGAAGAAGAAAACGTCAAAGAGCCAATCAAATCGTTCGCACTTTGCCCATTAAGCCACATGACCCTCGGGAAATGTGGTGGTCAGATTGTTTCCCTTTTTATTTTAATTTTTCATCTGTTTCTGTTTAATGTTATCACACAGATGTTCTAAAATCGTATCAACACGAGTTAGAGCTTGGATATACTCAACACTACTAGTGTTGTTAGTTTTTGTTGTTTTCGTTGGTTGTTCCTTAGGTTAACACCCCAAGAACTACCCAGAATGTACATATACCCAGTCGTTATCATAATACCAGAGAATTAATAAGGATGAGACTGTAAGCTTACACATTGCTTTGGAAACTTGTGTGTATGATTCTTCTTGAAAACAAAAATTCGTTATAGAGGCCGCCATATTCAGGCTTCAAAGGATGTTAACTTTCTCCTTTGGAGAAGAGGTACCAGGTTAACGTTAAGCAAGAAGGCACGTGAACACCCAAAAGGAAAGAAGACAAAAGGAAAGAAGACAAAAGGAAAGAAGAGAAACGGAAAGAATTTTTTTTTAATATGCACTTCGTAGCCTGCAAGTAGCTAAAGCAGGCACCCGACCCGGGTTCGATTCTCATTCAGGGGGATATTTTCCCCAGGAGTTAACATCAGCGCAGACTCCACTCTCCCCAAAAGTCCTTCGTAGGAGACTATAAACCGAGGCCCCAAGTGCGAACACACGCAGAACATTTTGCGCACACGTTAAATCTTGTTCCGCTTTTCTTGAGATTGTGTGCCGGTGGAAACAGAAGACAAAATTCAAAAAACCGCATACACACGCATACATTTTAAAAAAGGTCATCTGAGCGCTTTGATTTGTTGCTTTACAAGATTCAGCGCTATATAAATTCCATACATTATTATTATTATTATCATTATTAAAAGTCCTTCGGATGAGACTATAAACTGAGGCCCCTTGTGCGAACGCACGCAGAACATATTGTGCACACGTTAAATCCTGTTCCGCTTTTTGGAAGAGTAGGCCATTGTGTGCCGGTGGGAATAGATGACAGATTCGACAAACCGCATACACACGGGTACTGGATGTAAAGAAAAACACATTAGAGCTTATTACATTATCCTCGATATGGAAGAATAAAATAAGATAAAATATAAAAAGCACACACACAAGTGCTGGAAATGTGACCTGCTGACCCAGGTTCGAATCTCGTTCAAGAAGACTTTTCCTATGGAGTTAACATCAGTGCCCACACCACTTCCCCCCCAAACGTCCTTCAGATGCGACTATAAACCGAGGTCCCGTGTACGAACGCACGCAGAACATCTTGCGCACACGTTAAAACCGGTTCCGCTTTTCGAAAGAGTAAGCCATTGTGTTCCGGTGGGAACGGATGACACGAAAACTGCATACACACGGGAACTGGATGTAGAAAATGACATGAGCGCTTACTACATTATCGTCGAAATAAAAGTATATAATAAAAATCGATGTTAAAAAATTAAATGAAAAGCATGTAAACACAGCATTTTAAAGCATAACAACGCTTTATCGTAGTGCCTCGACGCTTAGCTTACTATCAATAAATGACAAAGTTTTGAAAGCCCAGACCGAACACACAACAAAGACATGCACGAGCTTTCGTGATCGTTGACATGACACTTTTAAAAAATAAGCCTAATCCCCCCAAAACATGTCACGATAAGCAGTTTACTACCTCCCTCCTACCTCACTAATGCAACGAGACGGAAGTGACGCACAGATAATGGCGGATGCAGTGACGTCACTTCCTGAACCTGTGATTTTTTTCCGATTTTTTTCACAGGGAGCATACTGCTAGCAAGAGTGTTAAGTTGTATGGGGGTAGGACACCTCTAACCGGGTTCTGGATATGTTTACTACCTGTATATATCCTTTGAGAATTTATTGTTGGCTAGCATGAATTTTCGGGCTTAGGTCTAGACAGGCAGAAATCCTTCTACACTTTTCTATCTCGAAATAAACATTCATAGAACGCTTCTCTGAGGCTGGTAACATTTCTTTCTTTTATTTTACAAAGACCGACAGGCAGATGAGCAGACAGAGGCAGACACAAGGACAGAGACTGGTAGACAGACACAGAGAAACAGAGAGAGAAAGACCGACAACATCTCGGTAGTCTGTATCTCCCAATTTTACATTCCCCCCATGGGGATATTTCCTGGGTGGGTGGGGAACTGTCAGTGTAAATAGCCTGTCCCCAACTTCTGGAGATTCTGTGCTAAGAATGTCCTGTTTTCTATCCCTCTCTTTATTTCTGCCTTGTTCTTTTTTTTTCGTGTCACATCCTTCTTGTCTGTTTTTTACCTTCTTCGTCCATTCTCCTGCCTTTCTTACAGAGACATTGGACAAATAACAATTCTCCCCCAAGTGAAGTCAGAACCAGACTTGTCAGGCGCATAACGGCAGCACAACGCATTTTCGCTCATATGACAGACAACAACCGTTGCTGTGTGAGAGCTTGACGACGGAGAAGAAGTTTATATCGGAAAACCACATTCCCTGCTGTTTTTTTAATACTGTGTCAATCTCAACTGGAAAGAATAGAAATGTTTCAATATTGGCCATGGCACTTTACTTATGTCAATAACTGACAGCGTTTTCAGCTCTGGGCCATTTTTTGGGGGGGTTTTGGTATGCAGTTTGTCTCAAGGTTGCATCAACACGTTTGAGATGTTGATAGACAATTCATGTATTTTCTTTTAATGTGTAAATACCTCGTCAATAGCTGCTTAATATAATTAGCTGCAAAATATGTGTGCTGGCTTGTTCTTGTTTATTCGTCAAAAGCTCAGAAAAGAAAGAGAAAAGGGACAGAAATACAGGACAAGACGTATCGAGGCACAAAAGACGGACACACACACACACACACACACACACACACACACAAACACACACACACAAACTTACAGACAAAAGGAAAGACAGACAAAAGAAAACAAAAAAGAAATGAAGACAGAAAAAAGAAACAAAGACACACAGAAAACTAACATCCAAAAGTGCTTGATCTTGATGATTGCAATCACTGCAGGAATGTCATGGGGAAAGGCTGATTACTAGGAGCGAATCACCCGTTCATTTGGCAATGCCCCTCTGACCCATCACCTTGATGGGTTCCACGTAAGGTCCTGACAGGACGCCATAACAGACTGGGTTAGACCACCACCTTCTAATTCAAAACTTCACAATGTTTCCATTTCAAATTCAGTCTAGGTGGTCCCAGGTCGGGGTGAATCTAAATCGGGAACTAGTTCAATCCCCCGAGTAAACCTGTGTGTGCAAATGCTTGTGAACCTTTGTCCAACCCCCAGCCCCCAAATGTGAATAAGAAAAGTAAAGCAACTAATATATAAACCTGCTAAGTTGTGTCCTGTCTTCGGAGCAAGCTCTAAGGTGTTGGGTGGCTGTATTGCTTACGATGCTTCTCTTTATGATAGCCTTGCATTTTTCTGAATAATAATAATAATAATAATATATGGAATTTATATAGCGCTGAATCTTGTAAAAAACAAACAAATCGAAGCGCTTGCACTCAATCATTTACAGGCATGCAACTCTGCTTAAACATAATGAGCAACAGATTTCAAATCCATGCGCGCGCACTACGCACGCACTCGCACGCACACACACACACACACACACACACACACACACACACACACACACACACACACACACACACACGGAACAACACTTAGAAGGTGAAAGATGCTGTTGAAAATTAGGGACAGATATGTGGGGGGAAAGTCTCAGGAAGGAAATAAGTGTGTTTTGAGGCTGGATTTGAAGGAATCAAGTGAAGGCTTTTGACGAAGTGAAAGAGGGAGGTCATTCCAGGTGGATGGACCAGAAACAGAGAAGGAGCGACGGCCAACAGTGGTTTGTTTGAATCTGGGTGTTCGAAAGCACAAAGTATCTGCGGCTGAACGAAGGGAACGGGATGGAGTGTACAGGTGAAGACAGTTATAGAGATAAGAGGGTGCAGATTTGTGGAGACATTTGAAACAGAGGGTATTGATTTTATACTCCAGTCTTTGTGAGACAGGCAACCAGTGAAGAGATCGCAGAAGAGGAGAGATGTGTTCAGATTTTTTCTTTCTTAGGACCAGTCGAGCTGCAGAGTTTTGTATGCGTTGAAGAGAGTGGATAGATGATGCTGGTAGGCCAGCCAAAAGAGAATTACAGTGGTCTAAACGTGAAAGAATGAGAGATGTGACAAGCTTGGAAGTTGCATCAGTGGACAGATACTTGCGAATCGCGCTTATGCACCGTAATTGATAGTAGCAAGACTGGCAGGTCTGGGTGATGAATTTTTTCATAGAGAGTGTGTTGTCAAGAACTACTCCTAAGTACTTCACAGAGTTGGACAAAGGAACTGACGTATTGCCGAATTCTATTGAAGTTTTTGTGATAGAGGAAAGTTTATGTTGGGTCCCTATGAGCATGGCTTCGGTTTTATCGGCATTAAGTTGTAATTTGTTCTGAGTCATCCAGTTTTGAATGTCTTGAAGGCAGTAGGACATATTTGTCAGGAGGGAAGGCAAGTTTTCAACAGTATCGCTGCACTGAAGTTGAGTATCATCGGCAGAGAAATGATGATCAATAGGGTGGTTGTTTGTTATATGTGAGAGTGGAGCAGTGTAGAGAGTAAAGAGAACAGGGCCCAGGACTGATTCCTGCGGGACTCCACATTCCATTATTACAGGTTTTGATTGAATTTTGTTTACAATAACTTTCTGGAACAGGTCTGTGAGGTATGAAGTAAACCAGGTGAGGGCTGTGCCATTAATACCAAACGTATTTTGGAGGCGAGAAAGAAGAATTGAGTGATCTATGGTATCAAAGGCTGCAGATAAGTCAAGAAGAGTGAGGAGGGAGATTTTTCCTTCATCAGAAGCAAGTAGAAGTGTATCTAAAGTATGGACTAGGGTGGTTTCGGTGCTGTGGTTGGGGCGATAGGCAGACTGAAAAGTGGGAAGAAGATCATTGGAATGAAGGTGACTGTTGAGCTGTTTGAGAACAACTTTTTCTAGTACTTTAGAGACAAAGGGTAAGTTTGAGACAGGCCTATAATTCTTCAGAATGTTGGGATCGAGGTCGTGTTTTTTCAGTAGAGGTGTGACTATTGCTGTTTTAAGAGCTGATGGAAAATTTCCTGACTGAAGAGATGAGTTTACTATTTTAGTGATAATAGGCACAAGTTGTGGAAGGCATTGTGAGAAAACAGGAGCAGGTATGGGATCAAGATCGCATGATTTTATAGTCATTTCCTTCAGAATTGTCATGATTTCTTTTTCACTTGTGGGATGGAAGGAAAAGAGAGGAGAATACACATCTTTTTCAAGCCAAAATGCCTACCAAGTATACAACCTGTCACATACAACATGTCTGCAGTTGGTGGAATACAGAAGCACGTTAACATAGCATTGAATGTGTCCAGAACTTGCCGTCTGCCTTATGCCCTTGTGCCAGCATCTATCAAAGCATTTCTCGGCAGATATTGCAGCGTGTAGAAAGATTCTTCAGTTCAATGATGTCTCCTGATAGTAACCTCACACACGGATGCAGAGTTTCATAATGCATTGACTAGAATTTGAAAAACAAATCACCTTTCTTGACTAAATACACAAACTGTAGACAGTAGATCCCATGAACAGCTGAACATCAAAGGTGATGATATACCTACACTGGCTTACACAGTTGTTGTTGTTGTTTTTATAAAAGCGAACAGAATTTACCACATAATTCAATAATCTTTACTTTGTAATTGTGTTGAAGTTATGTACCTAAGATCTTGCACAGCTTATTATCCCAAATATTCCCCGCTTGTTTGTAGAATTAGTATCATAACTTTTCATAGAGGATAAAACCTGAGTCATTACATGGCCATGTCCAACATAATCTTGGACAAATCGTGAGGAAGAGTGACAAGAAAGCATTGCTCCCCCCCCCTCCTCCCCCTCCCCCCAGCCTCAAACAAACCCAATGTCACGTCCCCGGAAAAAGCCTTTGTTCCCAAGCTGCTATAAACACATCCCTCTTCAGCCATACTTTTTGGATGAGAATCATTTTCGCAACATTTCGCAAGTAAATAACTCGCTCTAATGTGCCTCACACGAAAACCTTGACAAATGTTGGACATTATGGTCTCCGAAGGACATCCAAAGAGAAATATAGGCATAAGCATGAGTCGTGTATCAAGGAAAACACGCGAAAGGGGCATTAAGAACGACTTGATGTGGCACGTTTGTGACCTTTTAGCAAACTGTTTGGAAGATGCGAAGTTTAACCTCTTACAACAGCGATCAAGATGGACTCGCTCTGAACATTGACCACCTTGGCTCATACATTCATGTCACTCATCCCCATGATAAACGACATGCATGAAATACCAACAGGAAAGTAGTAGTAGTAGTAGTAGTAGTAGTAGTAGTAATAGTAGTAATAGTAGTAGTAGTAGTAGTAGTAGTAGTAGTAGTAGTAGTAGTAGTAGTAGTAGTAGTAGTGGTAGTAGTAGTAGTAGTAGTAGTAGTAGTAGTAGTAGTAGTAGTAGTAGTAGTAGTCCCTTTGTAGGAATGCCGTAAGCTTGTCAGTATAAATATCATCCCCCCCCCCCCCCCCCCCCCCCTTCTGGAAATTCTGTGCTAGGAATTCCCTCCCTTCTGTCCCTCTCTTTGTTTTCTGCCTTGTTCCTTTTTCTTCCTGTTTCTTCCTTTTTTTAAAAATCTATTTTCTGCCTTTATGGTCCATTCCGGGACCAACTGGGATCAAGCCAGCACACACTTGAAACCTGGACTTTTCATTTTCTAGGCAGGTGCGTTACCTCTAGACCACCGATCCACTTGGGGTCACCCCATAAAATACACTCTGATCCTTCACCCCTCCGTATAACCGTGTAACCCTAAATATACGCTTGATGAAAAGTTTGTGTGTGTGTGATTTAAACATGAAGATGTCAAACGCCCAGCTACATTAACATTGCTTAAAAACCCAGGAATCATAACAAAAACTTTTTTCTAGCTTTTTTTCCTTCTACTTTTCAACTAATCCTTGACGTTAGTTCTATAACAAACTGTAAAAATGAGAGAAACTATCATGAACATATTTATGTATATATTATCTTCTAAATATAAATTTTGAACGTACGTAATATTTTTGATTGACATTTTTCTGCTTCTTGTGCTAGTTTGGAGTTTTTTGGTTTGCTTGATTTTAATGTTTTGGTCGTATCTATCTTTTATTCACTCTTTCTCCCAAATCTTATTAAAAAAATTTTCTATCTACTTCTTCTGTCCACTTTCTGTTTTCTATTTTGTTTTGTTTTATTTATCTCGTTAATTTTGAATCAGAGATTGATCAACATTCCTGGCTAAAAAGCCACACTAAAAAAACCACTGACTTAACTGTGGTGATCATCATCGCATTTTTCAGTGCACTGGCAAAATTGCTTTCATCAAAAGAATCGTTGAGATTTCTTTGGTATTTCAGGTCTGAACAGAGTGCCAAATTTCCTGTAAACAGTAGGCACGCCCTGTGCATTAAACAAATGACAACGCAATAGAGGAAACACAAAGAAACAAACCAACAACAACACCAATACGCACACACACACGCACAGGCACACATACACACGCATGCACACACACACACACACGCACTCACATACACACACACACACACACCGTTCTCTCTCTCACTGTGTGTGTGTGCATGTGTGTGTGTGTGTGTGTGAGTGCGTGTCAAAGTCAAAGTCAAAGTCAAACTTTTATTTTCAGATGGTACATTGAATAAGCAGTGCATTTGCTTTTTTTCATCAAGCCATCTATCTAAAGTGTGTGTAAGTATGTGTGTCTGTCTGTCTCTGTGTGAGTCTGTCTGTGTGGTTGTGTGTCTGTATGCTAGTTTTTTGTGTGTGAAAAGGATTTAGTGTTGGGTTTCTTTTTCCAACCAAGTATATACTTTACTTAACCTCTTAACTGCCGAGTGCAGGTGCACCCTATATTCCAGGGAATAAAATCTTATATACCACTTGCTATGTTCATATCCCTCTTACTCAGAAATTACTACATAAATAGTTCTGATAGTTTAACCAATGGCAGTATATATATCGTAGATCACTTTGAGGTGAGCTCAAATTAGTTAGCATAATATTTCACTATGAAAATATATTTAAACTGTAAAATATCGACAAAAAATACACTTTCTTCATCACCACTGTCATTCTGAGTACCCCCATCTCATTAACGTCAAACATAAGTCCAGGCAAAATCTCATTCTTTTTTTTTTAACTGTCTGTTAAATTGTTTCGTACACACTTCGTGGTACCCGATATTACACAGTGATCAGGATTGTAGACTTAAGTCCTGTATTGTTGCTGATGAAATGACTTCCCCTTTTTTTTCTTAACTCTACCCTCTACCCGTGTTAACTCTATATCTTGTTGTTGCCCTACCTGTCTATCTGTCTGTCTGTTTGTCCGCATTTCTGTTTGCCTGATTGTGTGTTAGTGTGTGATAGTGTGTGTCAAAGTCAAAGTCAAAGTCAAACTTTTATTTTCAGATGGTACATTGAATAAGCAGTGCATTTGCTTTTTTTCATCAAGCCATCTACTTGTGTGTGTGTGTGTGTGTGTGTGTGTGTGTGTGTGTGTGTGTGTGCGTGCGTGCGTGATTGGCGTGCGTGCGTGCGTGCGTGCGTGTGTGTGTGTGTGTGTGTGTGTGTGTGTGTGTGTGTGTGTGTGTGTGTGTGTGTGTGTAAGAAAAAGAGAGACAGTGATAGTGCCTTTGTGCATGTGAGTGTTTGTTTGTTTGTTGTTCGTTCGTTTGTTTGTTTTTGTGTGTGTATTCGATTTTTTTCGAGGATAATGGAATAAGCACTCATCTGCTTTTCTCCATCCAGTCCCCGTGTGTATGCAGTTTTGTAAATGTTTTCATCCGTTCCTACCGTCACACATTGGCCTACTCTTCTAAAAAGTATAACGGGTTTTAACGTGTGTGCAAGATGTGTGTGTGTGTGTGTGTGAGTCTGTGACTGTGTTTGTGTATGTATATGTGACTGTGTGTGTATGTGTATGCGCATGTGCGTGTGCATGTATGTGTGTCTCTGTATGGTCCCACAACACATATGTGTATGCGTATATGTGCGTTCGTCTGCGCACATGCATGAATGTGCCTGTGCGAAACACATGCACACACAGAAAATCGAAGCAGGTTCACATAACTATAGTGAGATGAGATGAATGAAAGGGGGAGGGGATGTGTGAATAAAGTCAAAGCAAGAAAAGAGAATATTACTTTGCAGAAAAGCGGCCAAACTGATGAAAGGCACTCAAAGAAGATTGTGCCAGAATCCGTCCCCGCGGCAGTGTCTATTATCAGGGAGGGTCTGTTTATGGGTTGAAGGGTTAATGTAAGTTTATTATGAGGTTTTATACCTGAGAAAATTATCCTATCACCTCTCGACAGAAAGCCGTTTCTTTGAGGAAGAGGTATGAAATGGAGTGGAGAGAAGGAGGGAGGGAGAGGCGAGAGAGAGGAGGGGGAGAGAGAGAGAGGGAGGGAGAGAGGAGGAAGGAGAGAGATGGGGAGAGAGAGAGGGTGGGGAGGGAGAGTGAGAGAGAGAGAGAGAGTGAGAGAGAGTCAGACAGACAGGCAGGCAGGCAGGCAGGCAAGCAGACAGGCAGACAGAAAGATACACACACACAAACACACATGCACGCACGCATACACCCACGCACACACCCATATTTGCATGCTATACCACACGCAAGCGCGCGCGCGCGCACGCACGCACGCACACACGCACGCCCGCACGCACACACATGTACGTACGCTATATCATAGAAACACACACAGAGACACACACAGACGCACAGACACACAGACACAGACACACAGACACACACAGGCGCACACACAAATACATGAGGGACGTGCAACAACAACATCAACAACAACAACAACAATATCGCCAATGCAGACGTATTTATTGCGATATTGGAATTAATTAACATGTAAATTGTAACACCGAACCAAGTGAAGTTCATAATAAATTGTACTTTTTATGTTGTTGTTTTTTAAATTCTCTTTTGGCAGGTTGTACTACAGCATATTGGCAGCAAGACCCTACTTACAAAAATGTTTACAATCTTGTGACATTTTAACGACCTGTTTTATAGGCCAATAACTTGATGTTGCTGTTTTTATCCTCTTATTCAAACCCCCCATCACCACCACCACCCTATCCCTTCTAACATTTACCCGATACGTTATCTGTATTTCACCATCACTTTTTTTTCCAAAAAGAAAACTTCCTTCTAGACTTGTTGTTTTTTAATTCTGTCGTAAGTCGCACCAATCTTGTTTTCCTCCTTCTCCAAGCGTGTTTCTGTATGTCAAGGTTTTGGTTTGAACAGAAAGGAATAGTATCAAATAATAGCAGGCATACTGACTGCCTTTCCTCCAGCCAAGGTTAAGCAGCGTCGAGCGTGGTTACCACTTGGATGCGTAACTGTTTGTGCGCCTTGGCTTCAGTACAGTCTCCCCAGTTTACCCAGCTGTAAATGGGTACCCGCCCTCTTTTAGGGTCAGGGAAGGTAAAGCAGCGAGGGAGAGGAGAGATGGGCTCCGCCGCCCTCAATATGCTGGCCCCCTAGAGAAGTTGAGGTCTCTGACGCCTCGCTCCCCTTCGACCACAAAGGTTATGGGACACTTGTACCTTTACTTTACTGACAAATAGTGGTGAATTTGTTTCACTATGACCTTATGAATCTCTCTTTCTGACTCTATGTCTGTCTGTTTATCTCTCTGTCTGTCTGTCCGCCTGACTCTCTCTCTCTCTCTCTCTCTCGCTCTCTCTCTCTCTCTCTCTCTCTCTCTCTCTCTCTCTCTCTCTTCTCTCTCTCTCTCTCTCTCTCTCTCTCTCTCTCTCTCTCTCTCTCTCTCTCTCTCTGTCACTCTCTTAAATGATTGTGCATGCCTGCTAGAGATACAGAGACAGTGCATATGAGTGTGTGTCTATGTGTCTGTGTGTCTGTCTCTCTCTGTTTGTTTGTCTGTCTGTGTTTGTGTCTGTAAGCGTCTGTTTTTGTGAGATCATGTTCGCTCCCCTGTGTGTGTGTGTGTGTGTGTGTGTGTGTGTGTGTGTGTGTGTGTGTGTGTGTGTGTGTGTGTGTGTGTGTGTGTGTGTGTGTGTGTGTGTGTGTGTGTGAATGTGTGTGTATGTGTGTATGTGTATTTATCTGTCTGTGTCTGTGACTATGTGTGTCTGTGTCTGGTCTCTGTGTGTCTGTGTATGTGTCTCTGTGTGTCTGTGTGTGTGTGTCTGTGTCTGTGTCTGTGTCTCTTTGTGTCTGTGTCTCGATGTGTCTGTGTCTCTGTGCGTTTTTGTCTCTGTATGCCTGTGTCTGCATGTCTTCCGAAACCTCTGTTTATCTGTTCCAAAATCTCTTCCTTTTTTTTTAAACACCCCCCCACCCCCACCGCCGTCCAAATAATTCCATCTAACTATGGCACTGCACACACAAAACTCAAAATAGAAATCACATTGGTAACTGAAGGCATCAATTATGGCAGACCCCGTGATTCACAGCAGCCAAATAAAGAGATGTGCCATACACTGAAGGAGAGCCAGCGCGCCATTTATTCCCTTGGCACAAAGTGACGGTTGAAAGGACGGTGGACAGAGAGACAGATTGGCATTCAGGAAGAACGTAAAGGTAGGAAGGAAAGAAAGAGAAAGAAAGAGGAAGAAGAGGAGGAGGAGAAGGAGAAGGACTATCAACAACAGTAGGAGAGGATGGTGGAGAGTGAGCGAGAGAGCGAGGGGGGGGGGGGTAGAAAGAGAGAGGAGAGAGAGATAGGGAGAGGGAGAGAGAGACATGGAGAGGGAGAGATAGAGAGAGAAGGAGAGAGAGAGAGAGGTAGAAAGAGAGAGAGAGAGAGAGGGAGCGGGAGAGAGAGAGAGGCAGGGAGGGAGAGAGAGAGGTGGGAGGTAGGGAGGAAGGGAAAGAGGGAGGGAAGAGAGAGATAGGGAGGGAGGGAGAGAGAGAGGGAGGGAGGAAGAGAGGGATGGAAGGAGAGAGAGGAAAGGAGGGAGAGAGAGATAGAGAGAGAGGGAAGAAGGGAAGGAGATAGAGAGAAAGAGAGAGAGAGTATACTTCTCTCTTTCTTTCTTTCTTTTTTTTTTGCTGCCTCATTTTCTGTGACGTCCTCCGTCCTGCTGCTTCCACGCCGCTCATCCCAATCTCCCCGCCAAAGCCATACTCAGATTCATTATGTCGCATTCTCAGGGTCGGAAGTCCACAGGGAGCCCATCACTATCTGGCCGCCGTGGGCCACCAGCCAGAGGGGCCCTGCACTTCTTCTGGGTCACTTTGGTGGTGTTCAGTGGTGCCTGTTCTGAGCTAACATACGCAGGACACCACCTACTAAGTGAGTTACCCACCTGAGGTGGCAGCCACCACAACGTCCCTCCAACGACCGCTCCCCG
>CM054159.1:1402024-1407024 GCA_028751875.1 Rapana venosa | reverse complement strand
TAATTCCCTCTTTTCTATCCCTTTCTTTGTTTCTGCCTTGGTCCTTTCCTTCCTGTCACCTCCTTCGTGTATATTTTCTGCCTTATTGATTCATTCTCCTGCCTTTTTCCCCCCAAGAAAGACTTAAAAGATATCAATTCTCTTCAATGCCGAAATCGGTTGTGGAAGGCATGACTCTTCAGGCGCTTAACGGCAACCCAACGCATGTTCGCTCAAATGGCAAGACAGTAATAGTTCATGTCTGAGCGTTTGACGACGAAGAAGAAGACACATCAGAGACTTCAAGGCTTCTGTCTGCTGTCACTGTGATCCTGTCTTTTGCAGCAGCCTTGTGTGGCATCAGGATGATTCATCCTAAGGGGTCATTCATTACCCATGCTGTGATGGGGCGATGGAGTGGAAAGGCATGGGTGGTAATCTAGCTGGTTTCCGCTTTTTTCTCTTACAGAAAGTAGTATTTCTCCTAATAATAAAAAAGGTCGAGTTTGTTCATATGCATGGACTGTATCAGTCGTAGGGGTAAGTGCGATATTAAATGTCTGTACTTCTGGAAATAAGAAAAACTTGATTGAGACCATGCCTTGTAGAGCAATGAATTCTTGCAAATACCATGTATAGCGTCCTTTATCATAGTTGTGCTAAGCTGAGATTGAAATGATTAGTCATAAGTTAATAATTAGTGTTAACATAGGAAGTATGTTGGTTATGGAAGTTATTGTTTATCGATGTATTTTGCGTTATTGCGAAACGTTTAGATCTCTTTTACTTCTTATCTATATTTGTTTGTACAGTTTTGTGCTTGGCTTGTATTTGTTTGTACAGTTCTATGCTTGGTTTGGATTCTATGAGTATTTGGTACTATGTGAAAGAACAAATGATCATTTTTGATATCAAACTAGTTTCTGCAGACAGTCATTATGATACTATCAATGTTGTTGTTTTGTACATATCTAAATTGTCTTCAAGCTGCTTTAATTTTCTTGCTGAATCATGCAGTTTCATTTCCGTGTGTGACTTTTGAACAGACATTTCTGTGTATGCATCTTCTATATCTCTCCTGATCTTCCTTTTGTTCAATAAACTGCTCCAAATTCGCAAAGTCTCATAAACAGATTTCTTACACTTGTATCCATATATTCTAACCCAGCTTTTTGTGTATTTGTTTTCGTTTGTGTGCTTGTTTGCCTGTTGTTTTAGGAATTATGGTAAGGACATAATTTAACCTCGCTTGATGTTTCCACATGTGGATGAGCTCCGAGATTTTAAACCTAATGGAAAACAGGAGAAAGGCAAAAGTAGATGAAAAGAAGTATAAAGAACTCGACAAACTGGTTAAGAAAAAATGTAATGAAGCCAAGGAAGAATGGATCAATATGCAGTGCAAGGAAATTGAAATGAATGCAAATTTTGATAGCAAACTTATGCATGAAAAAATAAAAGATGTGACAGGGAAGAAATCATCTGCAAAAACAGGTTGTATAAAGTTGAGAGATGGAGATATACTCATGGAAAAAGAAGATATTCTTAACAGGTGGTCAGAATACATCGAAGAGTTATACCACGGCGACAGAGGTCCACCTCCTCATATTAGCAAAGAAGATGGCCACATAATCATGGAAGACGAAGTGAGACATGCACTCAGCAAGATGAAAAGTGGTAAGGCGCCAGGACCTGATGATATCCCATCTGAATTGATAACAGCCCTGGATGAAGTGGGAATTAAGGCAGTCACAAAACTACTAAACAATATATATGACACAGGAGAGATTCCGACAGATATGAAGAAGTCCATCTACATTGCGATCCCTAAGAAACTGGGTACAGCTGAATGTGACCAACATCGTACAATCAGCTGATGAGCCACCTCACCAAAGTTCTTTTACGAATACTCATGAAGAGAATGAGAAATAAAATACTCCAGAAATATCAGAAACGCAATTTGGATTCATGGCAGACAAAGGCACCAGAAATGCAATCTTCGCATTGAAAACTCTCATGGAAAGATCCAACGAGGTCCAGAAAGACCTGTACCTCTGCTTCATTGACTACTCAAAAGCGTTCGACAAAGTACGACACTCCGACTTGTTTGATATTCTGGCAGGGCTATACATCGACGGGAAAGATCTTCGAGTCCTCAGAAACATATATTGGGAACAGGAGGCAGCCATTAGAGTCGACAATGACATAAGTCAATATAGACCAATCTGCAGGGGTATGAGGCAGGGCTGCGTGTTCTCGCCTGATTTATTTAATGTATATAGTGAAATAATTCTACGAAATATTGAGAATCATGAGGGAATTAGTGTAGGTGGCCACAACATCAACAACCTGAGATATGCAGATGACACAGTCCTTATCGCCGACTCTGAAGAAAAACTGCAAAAGATTTTAACAACAGTAACAGACGAAAGCGAAAAGAAAGAATGCAAAGAAGACAGAATGCATGGTGATCTCGAAAAAAGCTGTTATACCACAATGCAACATAGCCTGTAAAGGAGAGAGAATCAGACAAGTAAACACCTTTAAATACCTTGGTTGTACTATCACCCCGGACGGCAAGTGTGACACAGAAATCAAGAAGAGAATCGGTCAATCTAAGGCAACTTTTAACAACATGAAATGCATTTTTACCAACAGTAAGATAAGCCTCAAGACGAAAATCCATGTTTTGAGAGCCTACGTATGGTCCATTCTTCTGTACGGATGTGAGTGCTGGACCCTAGCCAAGGACACAGAACAGCGACTAGAAGCAGTGGAAATGTGGTTCATCCGGAGAATCATGAAAATCTCATGGACAAAAAGAAAAACTAATGCAGAAATAATGGAAATGGCTGGGTACAAGAGATCCCTTCTCAACACCATCAGAGAAAGACAGCTCAAATTTTTCGGCCATATAATCAGGGCTGACGGACTAGAGAAACTGTTATGGAGTGGCAAAATCTGTGGAAACAAGAGCAGAGGAAGACAACGCACAAAATTGACAGACAGCTTAAACAAATTCGCAACGAATAAAGAGGGCACCAACAATGAGCTCATGAGAGGGACCGAGAACAGGGAAGAATGGAGAGCCATGATCGTCGATGTCTGCAGGACCAGACCGGACACTTGAAGAAGAAGAAGAAGAAGAAGAGATGTTTCCACACATTTGGTTTTGTTTCATTTGTTTTGTTTTTGTTTTCTGTTCTTGAGGAAGTACATTGCAGATTTCTATTTTGTTAAAAAAATATTTCATTCGAATACCATTTTCCAGTCATTTCTTTTGACTTTTAAGATATGAACACAAATCTATTTTTGAGTTCGATGTGACATGACATTCAACTCAATTAATCGCAAATACCGGGCTTTCTCTCTCTCTCTCTCTCTCTCTCTCTCTCTCTCTCTCTCTTCTCTCTCTCTCTCTCTCTCTCTCTCTCTCTCTCTCTCTCTCTCTCTCTCTCTCTCTCTCTCTCTCTCTCTCTCTCTGGCTCTCTGACTCTCTGTCTCTGTCTCTGTCTCTGTCTCTATCTCTCTCTCTCTCTCTTTCGTTTCATAGTTTTGCTTGTGTCTCTCCTCCGTTATTTCCTTTCTCACTTTTTTCTTTGTTTTAGTGTCTTTATTTCTTTTTTTTTATTATCTCTTGACCTTATTACACGTAACTGTCTTGTCTTTTCGTTTGCATTTGGTTACTTTTGATTTTTAGAAGTCAAAAGTAATCAAATGCAAACAAAAAGACAAGCCAGTTATGTGTAATAAGGTCAATTGCGCACGCGCGCAAATAGACAGAAGCAAGCACAGGCATGCAGACATAAAGCAGTCAACACAATGTAGACATTTTTGCCACGAAAAAAAGTTGTATAGATCTATAGGCTATTCGTGCAAATGATTGATGACCAGAGTCGTCTTAAAAAAATGTGTTCCAAAGAATGCATTCAGATAAGAAGAAAATATTTGTCTTTCAAAGGTCAGACGTTTTATTACAATCTTCGGCTTTTATTTATTTGATGTTATTTATTTTATTTTAATCTTTTATTTCGAGGATAACGGAATAAGCGCCTGTGTGCTTTTTTACATCTAGTCCCCGTGTGTGTGTGCAGTTTTGTAAATTTTGTCATCCGTTCCTACCGGCACGCAATGGCCTACTCTTCCAAAAAGTGGAACGGGTTTTAACGTGTGTGCAAGATGATAAGCGTGCGTTCGCACACGGGACATCGGTTTATAGTCTCATCCGAAAGTCTTATGATGCTCGTGAGTATATTCAGCTATTGTGTGTTAGTGTGCATATCTTTGTGTGCTCATGTGTGTTACCCATAAAATAATATATAGTGTTTTCCTTCGTGAGTGTGTCCTTGTTCGGGCGTGCACACGTGCGTTACTGATGAATGTGCTACTAAAATATTAATATGCTGTTACATGCGTGTCTGTGCCCCTGTGCGTGTGCTTCCATGGGTGTTTCTCATACGTGTGTTCAGATTTATGTATATGTGTGTGCATGTGCGTGTGTATTATGTGTGTTACTCACTACTTTTTTTCAAGTTTATGTATAGTTGTGTGTATATGGGTTTACAGGGACGGGATAGCTCAGTGGTCAGAGCACTCGATTTCCCCAAGCTAAAGTTAAGCACCATTGAGCGTGGTTACCGAGTTGATGGTTGACGGTTTGCGTGCCTTGGCTTTAATACAGTTCCCGGGTTCAGCCAGCTGTCAATGGGTACCTGCCCTCTTTAGGGTCAGGGAAGACAAAGCAGCGAGGGAGAGGAGATGGGCGCCGCCCTCGATATGCTGGCCCCTGGAGAAGCTGAGGTCTTTGACCACCCAACGACCGCATAGGATATGGAAACGCCTTTACCTTTTTATCTGTGCTTCGGCATGCGTTGTATTCAGAAACATGCCCATTTGTGTGTGTGTGTGTGTGTGTGTGTTGTGCGTGCACGTGCGTGCGTGCGTGTGTGGTGTGTGTGTGTGTTGTGTGTGTGTGTGTGTGTGTGTGTGTGTGTGTGTGCGTGCGCGTGTGTGTATGTGTG
>CM054159.1:1374524-1392024 GCA_028751875.1 Rapana venosa | reverse complement strand
CCCCTTCCTCTAGACTTTGAGTACTTGATATAGGAACCAGCCTTTCGGGTGAAACGATAAACTTGGGTTCACTTTAGTAAGGTAATGGTAAAGACGCCCCATAACCTATGTGGTCGTAGGTCCATTCTGCATGCAAACACAAACATACTTATCACAACAAAAAGAACTTACGCTCAACAAGAGAGTTGTCCCTAGCAAAATTCTGTAGGGATAAAAGCTACTATCATGGGGGAATAAACACACACGCAGACATGATTGTCTTTCCCTTAATATATGTCCTTACTCTTATCAGTGGCACACTCACTTCCAAGGAAGAACCAGCCCAAATTTACCGCACAGATATTTCTCTCCAGGAAAAGTAGTATAGTATCATTATAACGCAACACTTTCTGTGGAAATTATATTAAAAAAACTAAAACAAAACTACACACCACTAATCCCAAAGCAGCGCAGGGCCTTTTCTGGCTGGTTGCCTGACGGCGTCAAGGAACTTTTTGCTTCCTGTGAAATGCTAAATCTAGCTTGCTCTGGAACAGCGAATAATCAGGTTAGGTTCAGCTGTGTGTGAAATGACGTGTATGTCAAACAGCATTAGTTGTCGATGAAAATCACCGTTACGAGCATTTGTAGTGGCTATTGGTGTCTTCGTCATCGTCGTCGTCATCGTCATCATCGTCATCGTCATCGTCATCGTCATTGTCATTATCATCGTCATTATCATCATCATCATCATCATCATCACAACCACCACCATCACCTCCATAACCACCAAATACATCGCTGCCACTACTACCATCACTATCACCACCAACACCATTATCATCTTTATTATCATCACCATCATCGTCGTCGTCGTCGTCATTCATCATCATCACCATATCATCATTATCATCACCTCATCACCACCGCCATCATCACCACCACCATCATCATCATCCTCATTATCATCACCACCACCATCACACCACGACATACCACCATCACCACTACCACCATCACCACCACCATCTTCATCATCATCACCATCACCATCGCCTCCACCCACCACCACCACCACACCACCACCACCACCCATCATCATCATCATCATCATCATCATCTCATCTCATCATCATCATCATCATCATCTCATCATCATCATCATCATCATCATCATCATCAATATCGCCATCAATAACTCGGGTTGAGGGCATGTCAGACTTTAAACTAAACGCTAGTCAAAGCCTCAATATCCGCCCTGAAATGGTCTTCACGGGTGACGGGGTTGTAATGGCTGGTTCTTTCAGCGAGTCATTGATTCATGGGTCCGGGTTAAGGTCTCTGTCCTTAAGTGGACTTTAACCGTCTTGTTGATGACCCAAATCACCACGGAAATGACTTAGCAACAGAGAGAGAGAGAGAAAGAGAGAGAGAGAGAGAGAGAGAGAGTGAGAGAGAGGAGATGGGGGAGAGGTAGAGAGAGAGAGAGAAAGAGAGAGAGAGAGAGAGAGAGATGGGGGAGAGGTAGAGAGAGAGAGAGAGAGAGAGAGATGGGGGAGAGGAGAAAGAGAGAGAGGAGGAGGAGAGAAGGGAGAGACATACAGGTAGACAGAAAGAGACAGCGAAAGATACATAGAGAGAGAGAGACAGAGAGGGGAGGGATATATATATATATATATATATATATATATATATATATTATATATATATATATATATAGATGGGGATAAGAGAAAGAGAGAGAGGATGAGGAGAGGGAGGGAGAGAGAGACAGATAGACAGAAAGTGAGAAGAGAGAGAGAGATACATAGATATAGAGACAGAGATGAGAGAGAGAGAGAGACAGGCGGGCGGACAGAGAGAAAGACATGCAGACAGACAGGCTGGCAGACGAGGACAGAGATACATACAGACAAACAGGCAGACATATAGAAAAAGACAGAGAGAGATAGAAAGACAGACGGACAGACAGACGGACACGCAGAAAGATAGGCATGCATGCAGGCAGGCAGGCAGACAGACAAAGATACAGACAGGCTGGCAGGCAGGCGGGCAGGCAAACAGACAGACATACAGACAAATACAGACAGATAAAGACAGAAGCAGAGACAGAGGGAGACAGAGAAAGACAGAGACAGAGTGCAAAAACATGTGTTGCACAACTGTGTTCACACACACACACTAACACACACACACACACACACACACAACACACACACACACACACACACACACACACACACACGCACACAAACATACATACATGCATACATACATACATACATACATACATACATACATATACACACAAGTCCTTCGGATGAGACTATAAACCGAGGCCCCGTGTGCAAACGCATGCAGAACATCTTGCGCACACGTTAAACCCTGATCCGCTTTTCGAAAGAGTAGGCCATTATGTGCCGGTAGGAACAGATGACAAAATTTACAAAACAGCATACACACGGGGATTGGTTGTAAAAATAAAGCACATGAATGCTTATTCCATTATCCACAACAACAAAAAGTCAACTGAGCGCTTTGATTTGTTGCTTTACAAGATTCAGCGCTATATAAATTCCATACATTATTATTATTATCATTATTATTATTATTATTATTTTTATTATTATTATTATTATTATCATTATTATTATTATTATTATTATTATTATTATTATTATTATTATTATTATTATTATTATTATTATTATTATTATATTATTATTTTATACACATACATACATATGCACACACCACACACACACCACACACACAACACACACACATAACGCACGCACACACACACACACACACACACACACACACACACACACACACTTGTACAAAACAGATACACTTGTACAAAACAGATACATTCATAAAGGATTTCACGCAATTAGATTTCGGATTACTCAACTATGCACACATGCACATACACATGATAAACACATACGCAAACACGCACACACGCACATACATTCACACCTACACACCTACACATAAACACGCAAACACACATGCACACACACACACACACCAAAAGCATAAGAGAGAGACAAAAAGCAGTGGAACAAAGACAAAAAGTGTAGTAGTGAGAGACAGAAAGAACAAACTTGAAAAAAACAAATAACAAATATCCATACATACACAATACATACATAAACATACTACATACACACATACATACATAGATTCATACATGCATAATACAAACATACATACCAACATACATACATACATACATAATTACACATACATACGAAAATAAATAAATAAATACATACATACATACATACTACATTGCGTCTAATATCACTAAAAGTGAACAGACGTAAAATTGAAGTCAATAACAACAACAACATACATACATACATAAATACATACATACGACACACATACATACATTATTACACATACAAAGGACAAACAAACATACATACATACATACATACATACATACATACATACATACATACATACATACATACATACATACATACATACATACATACATACATACATACATAAATACATACATACCGACACACATACATACATTATTACATATACAAACGGACAAACATACAATACATTACATACATACATACATCATACATACATACATGATACATACATACATAGATACATACACATATACATACATACATACATACATGCATGCATATATAAATCCATCTATACATACATCCATACATACATACATACATGCATACATACATGCATACATAAATACATACATACATACATACGCACATACATACATACATACCCACATACATACATACATACATACATATATACATAATTACACATACATACATACATACGAACATACATAAATATATACATACATACATACGAACATACATAAATATATACATACATACATATATACATCATGCATGCATGCATGCATTCATACGTAATACATCATACATGCATACATGTATCCATGCATGCATTCGTGCGTGCATGCATACATACATACATACATATATACATGCATGCATACACACATACATACATACATACATACATACATACATACATACATACATACATACATACATACATACATACATACATAAATAATACATACATACAGGGAGGCGGGATAGCCTAGTGGTTAGAACATTGCGCTCGCAATCTGACGACCCGGGTTCGATTCCCGTTCAAGGGGATATTTACCCCTGGAGTTATCATCAGTGCAGACTCCACTCTCCCCAAAAGTCCTTCGGATGAGACTATAAACCGAGGCCTCGTGTACGAACGCACGCAGAACATCTTGCGCACACGTTAAATCCTGTTCCGCTTTTCGTAAGAGTAGGCCATTGTGTGCCGGTGGGAACAGGTGACAGAATTTACAAAACCGCATGCACATGGGGACCGGATGTAAAAAAACACATAAGGGCTTATTCCATTATCCTCGATATAAAAGAAAGAGAGAAAGAAAGAAAGAAACATACATACATAGAATCATACATACATACACGCATACAGGCATACACACATACATACATACGTACATAAATACATCCATCCATCCATCCATCCCTCGATCCATCCATCCATCCATCCATCCATCCATACATACACATATAATTACACACACATACAAACATCCATACATACATCTGTATGTTCATTATGTTTTAAGGAGAGTTGCATGCCTGTAAATAATTTGAGGGCAAGAGCTTCGATTTGTTTGTTTTACAAGATTCAGCGTTTTATAAATTCCATATATTATTATTATTATTATTATTATATTATCAATATTATTATCATCATCATTACATACACAGACTAAGAAGCAGAAAGACATATGAACCCAGACATACAATCAGACACACACACAAACATAGACAGACAGACACACAGACAAACAAACAACCAAACAAAAGAACAGGCAAAAACAACGGAGAGACCAAGAAAGGATTTCTGTTATTTTACCATTAAGACTGTTTCAGGCGAAACCGACCAAGCAACAAATGCTACGCGGTTACAGGAAGAGAAGCAATTTCCAGAACATTTCTGTCCTGACACAATGACCGGACAGAGCAGTGTCCGTTCTCTGTCATGACCAGTCAAGGTGGACAAGTGATTGATGTCCTCAATATAGAAAAAGAAAACGAAACAAAAAGAAACAGCGGGGGGAAAAAAACCACCACAAACGAAAAACAGAGAAGTATACAAACCCGTTTGAGAGAACCCAACAAAACAGTGTGTGTGTGTGTGTGGAGGGGGGGGGGAGGAGGGGAGGTGTGTGTGTGTGTGTGTGTGTGTGTTGTTATGTGTGTGTGTGTGGGTGTGTGGGTGGGTGTGGGTGTGTGTGTGTTGGGGTGGGTGGGGGGGGTGGAAGTGGGGATGTGTGGTGTGTGTGTGTGGTGTGTGTGTGGTGTGTGTGGTTTGTCGTTTACAGTGAAAACGTTCTACTTATTTATTCCATTTAACGCCAGTTCAAAATCTTGAATTAGGGACATATGTAAAGTGAGTTGCTGTGACCAGAACTGACGTGATCCTTTTATCAAAGAAAATCTCCCCTCCCTTTCCCGAGGTATAATTATGTTTCAGGGCGAAAGGTGAGAGAGGGAGAGAGGTGTATGTATGTGCGTGTATGTATGTCCGTGTATGTATGTATGTGTATGTGTATATGTGTGTGTGTGTATGTGTGTGTGTGTGTGTGACTTACCAAAAATAGGCCTAGACAGAGATACGACAGGGACAGAAAGATAAAATATAACTTCTCTTGAATTGAATTGGATTGAATTCGTTTCAATTCAATTCAATTCTCTCTCTCTCTCTCTCTCTCTCTCTCTCTCTCTCTCTCTCTCTCTCTCTCTCTCTCTCTCTTCTCTCTCTCTCTCTCTCTCTCTTCTCTCTCTCTCTCTCTCTCTCTCTTTTGAGGTGCCTCATGCCTATCATACATTAGCAATAGTCTAAACAGACAAGACCATACTGCAAGAAAATGTGCAAGGGAAGAGAAGGCAAGGCATACCGAGAAGAAATGGGTAGGCAATATCATGAATGGACCGAGAAGAGCTTCTCCACAACCCAGGCACTTGCCACAACCCCACAAATGGTGTCAACTGGTGCAAGTTCGTCACTGCAATGCCCCTCCCACCCCAGAGGTGGTTATGGGAGCAGATGAGATGGGATGAGAAATAGACAGTGGTATTTTTGTCAAGTATTTGTTGTCTACACGATTATAATCAATAACAATTGTTATCGTTACATTGAACACACAACTAGAATATTAACCATGCTTTCTTCCTACTTAACACTTCTAGCCTTAAACAAGTTATTAGAAATAAATCCTCCTTCTATTCATGTTGATATTAATGTCGAAACAACAAGGAACAAGTCATAATGGTCATACAATCCACAAGAAAACACAAATAAAATCAGACTCGAGTTAACATCTTCAACATGCAATTAGCACCCAAGCCTTATGCTATCCAGTTAAGACTAATGTTTTCTTGGATGAGTTAACTTTTTTTTCCCAGTTTCAGCATCCTTCTTTTGCAGTTGTTGGCCTTTAGACTCTTTTCTCTAGTGAATAAAAGTTGGTTTTTAGATATAAGGATATCACGAACTTTACCGCTTTAATCACATTCTCTTTGAAATACTGAGCTAGCTGTTACAATCGTAAGGTTACATTTTTCGTTTCAAGCAAAGATAATTCAACACAAATTGCTGCTGCTGAAGAAAAAGGAAACCAAGAGGGTAAGTTTGTTGAAAATGGGGAACCAGGATATCGGACAACAGATTTGTAAACCCTCGCTTGAAAGTGAAACCGCAAGAGCAGCAGATATACAGACACACTTTTATTGTATTATATACTACTTCTTGTTATGACTGAACTTAGGCTGTCTTCCCTTAGGAGCAGAGGAGAGCTGATTGGTCCACAAGCTGTGCCACTTCTTTGTTTTCTGCTTGCATATGAATCTCTCATTACCACAGAGTCTATTCTTACACACTCACACACAATTAGGAATGGTCAACTCATTTGCTGCCGTTGGCTCTTTTACAGGACTAAGTGTGCGTCACACACCAATTCTCATTTTATGGTCTCATACAAAAACACTAACCACTCAGGTCAGACAAAACTCAAAAGTAATATGGGTGGGTGGGGGGCTGGAAATGTGTGGTTTAAACGGAGATTAAACCCGTGACTTCAAGATTTGTTGATGAGTGCCTTAAACCTAGATCACTGATGCACTTTCTGTGCTCTATTAACATAGTCATTGATGATGTAAACTCTAATATAAATCTGTAAAATAGGGACGTCTAAGTAGCTTTGTAGTTTATACACATAACCCTATTTTCTAGGAAAGAAACCCGTCCGAGATTGACGCGGGATATTTTGTTGTCTCGAATTATTTATTCATCCGGCGCTATGTTCTGGGTTAAAGAATTATGTAGGTCAGTTTTCGTGGTTAAGAACAATTTAGAGATGACCAAATTCAAGGATGTTTGTCACTGCTTCTGTTGTTGGGCCTTCCCCAGCTTAACACCTCGGGAGTCAGTCAGAATGTTCGTTCTGTGCTGGCTCACACATCATCTGTAGGAGTCTCTGTGAGACAATGAATATACCTAAGGTAAGGTTTTGTTGGATTAAATGTTTTCTAGCACATTGTAATATAGGTGGCAGTATTCAAGCTTTAAGAATACCAGTTTACGACTTTGCACTGACTTCAAAAGAAGGGGACATAACTGTGAGAGTTCAAGACAAAGTGTAAATGCTGTTATGGTTTATAGTTTGTGACCAAAGCGCGCATGCACACACACACACACACACACACACACACACAACACACACACACCACACACACACACACACACACACACACTTCTGGTTTATATAAAAGAGCAGTAAAATTTGTATTGTTAAAAACAAGCACCCTGACAATTGAAGATTATAAGCAAATAAATGTCATGACATTTGGAAACCGACTTTTATTCAATAAAGCTGTGTTTATGCAAAAGGTTGTTAATCAAAATGCACCTCTGAAGATTACCAAAGCTTTCAAAGTTAACCAACATAGACACAACCATTTGCTAACATTTCCAAGACCCAGAAATAACCTATATAAATCGAGCCTCCTGTATTCATGCAGTGACCTATGGAATAACCTAAAAAAATAATTTGAAATATATTAAAAGCAAAAATCAGTATAAAACACACACATCTAAAAATATATTTCATGAATAAAAGTACAGAACACGACTTGTAAACTTAAGAGAGTGATTTAAGTGCCAAAGACGTTATTCTTGTCATTAAAATCAGATATGACCCAAGTTTTCATATTCATATAGATACATGTGTAAGCATTGATCTATATATGGGTTGATATGATATCAACCCAACACGCTTTGAATCTGGTGTGTGTGTGTGTGCGTGGTGTGGTGTGTGTGTGTGTGTGTGTGTGTGTGTGTGTGTTGTGTGTGTGTGTGTGTGTGTGTGTGTGTGTGGTGTGTGTGTGTGTGTGTGTGTACAAGTATGTGTACAAGTGTGTGAGTGCGTGTGTGTTGTGTAATTGGTTCGGTTTTGGTTGTTTACTTTCTTGCTGTTTTGGCCTTTTTTAACGTTTTTTGTGTTACACAAAAATATGCTGATTTATTTAATTTTGTCGCTGTTAGTTTTCTTTGTCATTGTATTAGATGAGCTAAATTGTTATTGCTAACGTTAGTACTGTGGTGTGGGTTTTACATTGCCTGAATTTATTCTTTGATGGAAGGATTAACGTTGTTCTGCCTCAAATCAAAAAGCACATGTACATGCGTGTATATGACCAGGGGAAAGGGAGGGAATGGATGTCTTTATTATACTTCTTTGCTATGAATCCAATGGCTGTTGGTTATTCTTGTTTTCCTTATATATGAGTATATTATGTGGTGAAGGGGATATGGGTGAGTATGTGTATGTAAGTGTTTACATGACACATTAGCTTCCTCTGTTTAAATCCATTTGGTTGTTGTTGTTGTGATTGGTGGTGGTGATGGGGGTGGGGTTCTGGTTTTATTTGCTTTTTGTTTGTTTTGGGTTTAGGATTGTTTTCTTGGGGAGTGGGAGGGGGTATTTTGGACTGTTTTATCGTCTTTTGTTAGTTCTATATTGTTTTAATTTTTATTTTGTTTTGTCTTCTTTGTTTGTTTTGGTTTGGTTTTTCTTTGTTGCTTGTTTGTTTGTATTATGACGGATATTTTTCAAGATTTTTTGAAGTATTTGAATTGTATGGTTTAATATTTTTCTGGGTTTTTGTTTTGTTTTTAATTCCAATATGCATATGTTATTGTCTGTTTGTGTTTGATTTGTATAGTTTACAATAGATTAGGTTTTTTATTCTATGTCTACATATACATTATCTTTTTTTCTCGCTTTTTTTTCTTTGGATAGATTGCTTTATGAGAAAAAGCAAATGCACTGCTTATTCAATGTACCATCTGAAAATAAAAGTTTGACTTTGACTTTGTATGCATCACTATTTCTTTGACTTAGGTAGTTTTCTCACGCATTTCCTGAGCAAAATGTTGGTAAGTCTGGTATTAGCTAGTACTAAATAATGCTGATGATACTTTCTTAGACAAAAGATAGGCAAACAGCTACAAGTATTGATTGATTTCATGTTTCCCATAAGATATCATTGTTTTCAGGTTTTTGTTGTCGCTGTTTTGTTTCAGAGGTTGACAATATTTCTGGAATTGACGTGTAATTTAAAGAACTGGATTGCAGAATTGTTGTGTTTTTTTTATATAAAAAAAGAGAAGCCTTTCTCAAATAACTTTAATTTTTGCTGATTCAGCTCGTAAGAGTTTGAATTTCTCTGTTTCCAGAAAAGCTAATGTTAAGGATTCACAAGCCACAGATTATGGACACAATGCATGTTGTGACTAACATCCTGATATGGGTCGTGGGGAAACCACATGTAATAACTTGATATACTATTTTAACATCATGACCGTTTCATCACCTTCACATATTCCTTTAGACCGTTGGGGTATACTGAAGATTTTGCAACCAGCTTCCTCAACTCCCCACAGTTCTCAGATTTCTGAGAAAGTCGTTCCACTCAAGGCCTGACACTCTCTGATATTGTCTTCACATTGTTTTCTCTGTCTGCCTCTTCGTTCTTCTCCTTGTATGTTCTGTAGGACAGTCTTGACAGCCAGATGTCGTATGATGTGCCGTGGCACTTAATTGTTCTAATATTTGTTTTCACTAAAGTCAGGAGCTCTTCATATGACCCGATTGCGTTTTTGATTTCGGTTATCACTTCCTCAGTAACTTTTGTTAGTTCTATTTTATAAAGTTTTTTTATATCGAGGATATGGAATAGCACTTATGTGCTTTTCACATTTAGTCCCTGTGTTTATGCAGTTTTGTAAATTCTGTCATATGTTCCCACCCGCAACAATGGGCCCACTCTCACGAAAGCTGAACAGGATTTAACGTGTACGCAAGATGTTCTGTGTGCGTTCGCACGCGGGGGCCTCGGTTATAGTTTCATCCGAAGGACTTTTGTGGAGAGTGGTGTCTGCACTGATGTTAACTCAGGGGAAAATATCCCTTAAACGGGAATCGAACCGGGTCGACATGATTGTGAGCGCAATGTTCTAACCGCTAGGCTATCCCGTCCCCAGTAGTAAGTGATCTGTATATAGATACCAACGAGTTTGCAAAGACATGTCATCTCCATTGTCTGTATCCTTTTCCAACATCTGCTGTGTTATGGTCTCGTTTCACATGCATAGAGAAAAACTATATGGACATGACCACGGCACGCATCTGTTGATCTTGAAGCTGATGGTGATGTTCTTGGGGTTCAGAAAACTTTTAGTTTGGGTCATTGAAGTTGTGGTCTGAGTGTCCAGGAGATAACTTCGGGTTTTGATCCTTCATGTGACCATTTACACGTTACCAAAGGATATATGAGGACATTCACCAGTACCTTGACTTATGCGATGTTCCTTGTGTTTGGGGTAGACTTCTTGGAAAGTCTGAAGTTAGTGTATGTGGAATCATCTGCGTGCGATGGTACTTGACCCACTATATAACCTTTGTTCGGATAAAGGACAATGTATGTAAATATATATATATATATAAATATATTATATATTATGATATATATTATATATATATATATATATATTATATATTATATATATATAAAATATATATATATATATATTATATATATGCATGCTTACACAATGCAAGAGGTCAAGTTCTCAAAAATAAATGATTGCACTGATTCTTCACACATTTTTCTTACTAATGATTCCATTTTTTCATCTTATCTTGACAACAAAGATTAGAAGAACAAAAATCAATTGGACAACAGTACTGTTCTGAATGAAACAAATGCTATGATCTATACAACGATTACAAACAAAAATGTTTGCAATGTGATGAACTTTGTTTCATTTGCTTTGTTCCAAGTTTTCTGTTTAGAGGTCATTGTCCTTGAAAGTGATCTTATCGCAGATAAACGCAATATCTTATTTAGGTCATAGCTGTGGAGGAGAACAAGTGTCGATAACCAATTATGACCATAACCATAATGTCATGGTATGCTTTCCTTGCCGCAGCTGTTCTCTAAAACTCGGAAGACGTTACCAAATTAGATTTGTGGTTTCAATTTACTCATGAAACAATTAAAAATGGGGATGCAGTTCAACTGTTGTTAACATCAGTTTCATGTTGATGTCAATCTAGAATTAAGATACTAGAACAACAGGAAAGTAGGACGTTTATGCTCTCTACAAAAGCTGAATCAGAAATAGTACACACTTAATCTGAGCCAGTTATTCCTATCTAGTAATCACTGCCAGAAAAGAAAGTATGTGGCGGTGTGGCTTACACTTACACACAACGGCAGAGTTTGCTATGTCCTGAGCAATCTTTGGGTGGAAGAATCAAGGTTTGACATCTTTGGGGCAATCCATTTGGTTGACTGTGGATCGTGAGGATTACTTGACTCTATAATCCCTTTACACGTTTATCAATCCAATTCTGGAAAATTATCCCCCCCCCCCCTCCCGTCCTTCGGTTTTCTGAGTCAGCGAATATCAACCATTCAGCACAATCCTATTTGTGTGTTGATGCGAGATATCAATGTGGATTAGCATTTTCACCTGAGATACATCACTGTCAGGGCGGAGTCAGAAATCCGGAGATAAGTCACTTATTCTTGTTGGTGATGCTGTATTAACCACGTACAAGACTGATCCATCCTGATGAAAGATCTCTGACAATGCACGTGGGCCAGGTATATATAAGCACTGCACTGAATGATGGTATGGAAACGCAAAACCCGTAATGCAGCCTTGTGTAGTCCTTAGATGAGTTTACTTATCCTTAGCAGCTTATCTTCCTTTGTTATCGGATAATCACTAGCAATACACTGTGTGTGTGTATGTGTGTGTGCGTGTGTGAATGTGTGTGGTGTGTGTGTGTGTGTGGTGTGTGTGTGTGTGTGGTGTGTGTTGTGTGTGTGTGTGTGTGTGTGTGTGTTGTGTGTGTGTGTGTGTGTGTGTGTGTGTGTGTGTGTATGGTTTTTGTCGTTAACAGTGAAAACGTTCTACTTGTATATTCCATTTAACGCCAGTTAGCACTCTTGAATTAAGGACATGTCTAAAGTAAGTTGCTGTGACCAGAACTGATATGATCCTTTTATCAAAGAAAATGTGCCCCCTTCTTTTCCCGAGGTATAATTATGTTTCAGGGCGAAAGGAGAGAGAGGGAGAGAAGTGTTTGTATATGCGTGCATGTGTGTTTTATTTTTTATTTATTTTATTTATTTCATTCTTTTATATCAAGGATAATGGAATAAGCACTTATTTCTTTTTTTTACTTGAGTGTGTGTGTGTGTGTGTGTGTGTGTTGTGTGTGTGTGTGTGTGTGTGTGTGTGTGTGTGTGTGGTGTGTGTGTGTGTGTGTGTGTGTGTTGTGTGTGTGGTGTGTGTGTTGTGTGTGTGTGTGTGAGGGCTAGACAGAGATAACGACAGGGACAGAAAGAGAAAATATAACCTTCTCCCTCTTCTCCCTCTTGAAATGAGTTGAATTAAATTAAATCACTTCTCTCTCTCTCTCTCTCTCTCTCTCTCTCTCTCTCTCTCTCTCTCTCTCTCTCTCTCTCTCTCTCTCTCTCTCTCTCTCCCTCTCTCTCTCTCTCTCTCTCTCTCTCTCTCTCTCTCTCTCTCTCTCTCTCTCTCTTTGAGGTGCCTCATACCTATCATACTTTTGCAATAGTCTAAACAGACAAGACCATACTGCAAGGAAATGTGCAAGGGAAGAGAAGGCGAGGAAAACCGAAGAAGAAATGGGTGAGCAATATCACTGAATGGACAAGGAAGAGCTTCTTCATAACCCAGACACTTGCACACAACTCCCGCAAATGGAGCCAGCTAGTGCAACGTTCGTCACTGCAATGCCCCTACGACCCCAGAGGGGGTTATGGGAGCAGATGAGATGAGATGAGAAACAAACTGTGGTATTTTTGTCAAGCATTTATTGTCTATACACGATTACGATCAATAACAGCTGCTATCGTTACATTGAACACACAACTAGAATAATAACGATGCTTTCTTCCAAGTTAACACGTCTATCCTTAAACAAGTTATCAGAAATAATGTTTTGTTCTATTCCATGTTGATATAGTGTCTAAACAATAACGAACAAGTCATATTGGTCATACAATCCACAAGAAGCACACACATAAAATCAGACTCGGGTTAACATCTTCAACATGCAATTAGAACCCAAGCCTTATGCTATCGAGTTAAGATTAATGTTTTCTTGGATGAGTTTACTTTCTTTTTCCAGTTTCCTCGTCCTTCTTTTGCGGTTGTTGGCCTTTTGACTCGTTTTTCTAGTGAATAAAAGTTTGGTTTTTAGATATAAGGATATCACGAAGTTTATCGCTTTAATAACTTTGTCTTGGAAATACTGAGCTAGCTGTTAAAATCGTAAGGTTACAGTTTTCGTTTCTCTCTCTATCTCTATCTGTCCCGTAGTCTGACGACCGTGGGGGCACCCTCAAAGACTCAGCAACCAGTTCCCTCCATTCCTCTCTCTGTTCTGCCTTTCTCAGGGTTTTGTTGAGTTCTAGGCCTGTCCATTCACTGATGTTATCCTCCCAGCTCTTCCTTGGTCTGCCTCTTCTTCTTCCTCCTTGGACAGTGCCTTGCAAAACTGTCTTTGTAATTCCTTGGGATCTTGTGACATGCCCATACCACTTAAGTTTACGCTTTTTCACGATCGTTAGAAGGTGCTCATAGGGTCCAATGGTTTGCTGGATTCTGTTATGCACGCTTTCGTTGCTTATGTGGTCTTTGTAGGAGATGCCAAGGAGTCTCCGAAAGCATCTCATCTCCACTGCCTGTACTCTTCTCTCCAAATCTGCAGTCAGGGTCCATGATTCACAGGCATACAGAAATATGGATATGACAAGGGAGCGCATTAGTCTGATCTTGGAGATAAGTGAGATATTCTTGTCTCTCCAGATGGTATTTAGTTTTGACAAAGCTGTTATTGTCTGTGCAGTCCTGCATACTACTTCTGGCTTGGATCCCTGGTCGGATACAATGGCTCCCAGGTACTTGAAGCTTTGAACTGTTTCCAGCTTCTGGTCATTAACCCTGATATCAGTGCTAATGCCGTTGGTGTTATTAGTCATCAGTTTGGTCTTCTCTGCACTGATTTCCATGCCGTATGTTTTGGAGGCCTTATCCAAGTGTTCTGTTAGGCTGGCAAGCTCTTTTTCTGATCCTGCTATTCCATCAATGTCATCTGCGAAGCGGAGGTTTGTGATCGTTCTTCCACCAATGCTGACTGATCCTTCATGATGTTCCAGTGCATCAGCCATGATTCTCTCAAGGAAGATGTTGAAAAGAGTGGGTGAGAGTAGACAGCCCTGCCTTACTCCAACTGTTGTTCGAAACCATTCTCCAATGTTGTTGTTGTAGTACACTGCACTGGTGGCCTCGCTGTACAGCTGTTTGATGACTCTGATCAGGTTTGCATTGATGCTGTACAAATTCATGGTTGCCCACAAAGCTGCATGCCACACCCTGTCAAATGCCTTCTTAAAATCGATAAATACGTGGTAAAGGTCTTGTTGATGTTGAAGGTACCGCTCACATAGTATTCTGAGGTTGAATATCTGTTCTGTTGTGCTGCGCCCTGCTCTGAAACCTGCTTGTTCCTCAGCAATGATGGTCTCTGCTTGTGGCTTCAGTCTATTCAATATTATCTGCAGCATGACCTTGCTTGGGTGACATATGAGGCTGATTGTGCGGTAATTATGGCATTGTTGTAGATTTCCTTTCTTGGGGAGGGTGATGATGAGTGACTGCGTCCATGGTGTTGGCCATTTTCCTGTCTGCCAGATCTTGTTGCAGATTCTTAGTAGGGCGCTGATCATGGCTTCCCCTCCAGCTTGGACCAACTCAGCTGGAATGTTGTCAGCCCCTGCTGACTTCCCCTTTTTCAGCGATCTGACTGCTGTTTCCACTTCTTCTCGGAGGATAGGGTGACTGTCTGTGTCTTTGCTTTCGGGTACATTAAGGACTTCTGGATCTCCTGCGGTTCTATAGTTATACAGGTCGGAGCAGTAGTCTGTCCATCTGTTCAGAATATCCTGGTCGTCAGTGAGACACTTCCCATTTTTGTCTTGGATTGTTAAACCTTTTCTCTGTTTCGTGCTAGTCAGGTCTTTCACCAGCTGATATGCTTTCTTGCTATTGTTTTTCTTGATGTTCTCTTCAATGTCTTGGCACTGTTCACCGATCCAATTCTCTTTTGCCTCCGTCATGGACTTCCTGATTCTTTTGTTGACTGCCCTATATTGTTCTGCTCTTTCTTTTGTTTCATTTTTCTTTTCTTCAGCTCTCTACGCTTGTCGCATAGTTGTAGGATGTTAGGTGTGACCCATGGTTTTTTGACTGGTCGGCGTTTGCCAAGAAGCTCATTTGCTGTTTCAGTCACCGCTGTATTGAAACTATTCGTCAGTGTATCTATGTCTGAGTCTATCACAGTGAGTGCTGCAAACTTTCCACCTATCCTTGCTTGAAAAATTTCTAATACCTCTGGGTCCTTCAGCTTCTCGAGGTCAAATTTGATCCTGATGTTGTTCCGCTTGTGGATTTTCTTTAGACGTAGTCGGAAAGTCATCATCACAAGATCATGATCACTCCCTATGTCTGCTCCTGGAAAACTTCGTGTCTGTGCAATGTTAACGCTAGACTGAAACCGTCTTTTCACCATGATGTAATCTATTTGGTTGTGGTGTTCTCCATTTGGGCTATGCCATGTCCATTTTCTGGATTTCTTGTGTGGGCCAAGTGTATTCACTAGCTGGAGGTGTTTGTTACTGGCAAACTCCAGGAGTCTCAAGCCTCTTTCATTTGATTTGCTATTACAATGTGGCCCACAAACGCCCTCCCAGTCTTTCCATGCATCTTCTCCTACCTTGGCGTTCCAGTCGCCTTGCACAATGAGGATGTCTTTCTTGGGTGTTTGATTCAGAACCTCTTGTAGCTGGTCATAAAATTCTTCTACGGCTTCATCTGTGTAGTCTGATGTAGGGGCGTATGCCTGTACTATAGTTATGTTAAAGGGGGTTGCTCTCAGGCGGATGGTAATAAGTCTGCTGGACACAGGCTGACAGCTCATGACGGTGTTCACGGTGTCTTTGTGAACGAGAAACCCCACGCCGTGTTCATGTTTATCCTGTTTTCCACTGTAGTATAATTTGTGGTCTTCCTGGGTCGTTGTTTCTCCCATGTTTTTCCACCTGACTTCGCAGAGCCCAAGGATGTGCCATTGATATCTCGACATCTCATGTGTCAGTTCTTCCACTTTGCCTGCAGCTCTTAGTGTCCGTACATTCCACGTGCCAATGATGGTGTTGTTTCTGGCACGAATTTTGCTGCGTTTTACATCAGTAGCATACTTTCGACATCTGTCCTGATGAGCAACAGAAGGCGCGGTCCTTGGTAACCCGGGCGACGACCGATCCGGTATGGAGATTCTGGCTGTCTTTGTCATTGGTGTATCTTGGGCAAATCAAACCTGGCGGAGCCCATCCCTCTCCAGGTCGTTTCAAGCAAAGTTTATTCAACACTGAGCGCTGCTGCTGAAGGAAAAGGAAACCAAAAGTGAAAGTTTGTTAAATATGGGGGAATCAGGATATAGGACAACAGATTTGTAAAACCTCACTTGAAAGTGAAACCGCAAGAGCAGCAGATAATCAGACACTTTTATTGTATTATATACTACTTCTTGTTATGACTGAATTTAGGCTGTCTTCCCTTGGGAGCAGAGCTGATTGGTCCACAAGCTGTGCCACTTCTTTGTTTTCTGCTTGCATATGAATCTCTCATTACCACAGAGTCTATTCTTACACACTCACACACAATTAGGAATGGTCAACTCATTTGCTGCCGTTGGCTCTTTTACAGGACTAAGTGTGCGTCACACACCAATTCTCATTTT
>CM054159.1:1372215-1374024 GCA_028751875.1 Rapana venosa | reverse complement strand
CACGCACGAAATACACCCACGCACACACCCATTTTTGATGTTATCCCAAGCAAGCGCGCGCGCGCGACCCCCACGCACACACAAACCCGCCCGCACGCACACACATGTACGTACGCTATATCATAGAAACACACACAGAGACACACACAGACGCACAGACACACAGACACAGACACACAGACACACACAGGCGCACACACAAAATACATGAGGGACGTGCAACAACAACATCAACAACAACAACAACAATATCGCCAATGCAGACGTATTTATTGCGATATTGGAATTAATTAACATGTAAATGTAACACCGAACCAAGTGAAGTTCATAATAAATTGTACTTTTTATGTTGTTGTTTTTTAAATTCTCTTTTGGCAGGTTGTACTACAGCATATTGGCAGCAAGACCCTACTTACAAAAATGTTTACAATCTTGTGACATTTTAACGACCTGTTTTATAGGCCAATAACTGATGTTGCTGTTTTTATCCTCTTATTCAAACCCCCCATCACCACCACCACCCTATCCCTTCTAACATTTACCCGATACGTTATCTGTATTTCACCATCACTTTTTTTTCCAAAAAGAAAACTTCCTTCTAGACTTGTTGTTTTTTAATTCTGTCGTAAGTCGCACCAATCTTGTTTTCCTCCTTCTCCAAGCGTGTTTCTGTATGTCAAGGTTTTGGTTTGAACAGAAAGGAATAGTATCAAATAATAGCAGCATACTGACTGCCTTTCCTCCAGCCAAGGTTAAGCAGCGTCGAGCGTGGTTACCACTTGGATGCGTAACTGTTTGTGCGCCTTGCTTCAGTACAGTCTCCCCAGTTTACCCAGCTGTAAATGGGTACCCGCCCTCTTTTAGGGTCAGGGAAGGTAAAGCAGCGAGGGAGAGGAGAGATGGGCTCCGCCGCCCTCAATATGCTGGCCCCCTAGAGAAGTTGAGGTCTCTGACGCCTCGCTCCCCTTCGACACAAAGGTTATGGGACACTTGTACCTTTACTTTACTGACAAATAGTGGTGAATTTGTTTCACTATGACCTTATGAATCTCTCTTTCTGACTCTATGTCTGTCTGTTTTCTCTCTCTGTCTGTCTGTCCGCCTGACTCTTCTCTCTTCTCTCTCTCCCTCCTCTCTCTCTCTCCTCTCTCTCTCTCTTCTCTCTCTCTCTCTCTCTCTCCTCTCTCTCTCTCTCTCTCTCTCTCTCTCTCTCTCTCTCTCTCTCTCTGTCACTCTCTTAAATGATTGTGCATGCCTGCTAGAGATACAGAGACAGTGCATATGAGTGTGTGTCTATGTGTCTGTGTGTCTGTCTCTCTCTGTTTTTTTGTCTGTCTGTGTTTGTGTCTGTAAGCGTCTGTTTTTGTGAGATCATGTTCGCTCCCCTGTGTGTGTGTGTGTGTGTGTGTTTTGTTGTTTTGTGTGTGTGTGGTGTGTGTGTGTGTGTGTGTGTGTGTGTGTGTGTGTGTGTGTGTGTGTGTGTGTGTGGGGTTGTGAATGTGTGTGTATGTGTGTATGTGTATTTATCTGTCTGTGTCTGTGACTATGTGTGTCTGTGTCTGGTCTCTGTGTGTCTGTGTATGTGTCTCTGTGTGTCTGTGTTGTGTGTGTCTGTGTCTGTGTCTGTGTCTCTTTGTGTCTGTGTCTCGATGTGTCTGTGTCTCTGTGCGTTTTTGTCTCTGTATGCCTGTGTCTGCATGTCTTCCGAAACCTCTGTTTATCTGTTCCAAAATCTCTTCCTTTTTTTTTAAACACCCCCCCACCCCCACCGCCGTCCAAATAATTCCATCTAACTATGGCACTGCACAC
>CM054159.1:1352215-1367215 GCA_028751875.1 Rapana venosa | reverse complement strand
AATTACTCATTTGTAGCACTCTTGCCATGGGAAAAATGGCTGCCAAAGCTAAATTTTTTTAAACCCAACCCTTTTAAAAAAAAATCTATAACAGGGCAAGAACCTGTTTCTTAGACATTTTTTTTTCAACTAATTCTTTTAAAATTCACGTGGGAAATCCCGTATTTGCATCTGCATTTTTTTTATTTTAAAAGAACTGATTTTGGCCCCTTTTTTTTTTTCACTCTTTGTTTTTGCTTTCTCTTTCTTTCTCCCCTCCCCCCATTCTCCTCTCTCTCTCTCTCTCTCCCTCTTCCCTCTCTCTCTCTCTCTCCTCCTTCCCCCCTCTCTCTTCTCAAACACTCTCTCTCTCTCCCTCTCTCTGTTTCTCTCTCTCTCTGTCTTTCTCTGTCTCTCTTTGTGTCTCTGTATCTCTGTGTCTCTGTTTGTGTGCCTCTGTCTCTCTCTCTCTGTCCCTGTCTGTCTGTCTTTATTTTTTTTATTTTTTTTATTCTTTTATATAGCGGATAAAGGAATAAGCACTCATGTGCTTTTTTACATCCAGTCCCCGTGTGTATGCGGTTTTGTAAATCATGTCATCTGTTCCCACCGGCACACATCGGCCTACTCTTACGAAAAGCGGAAAAGGATTTAACGTGTGCGCAAGATGTTCTGCGTGCCTCGATGTATAGTCTCCTCCGAAGGACTTTTGGGGAAAGTGGAGTCTGTACTGATGTTAACTCCAGGGGAAAATATCCCCTTGCCTCTGTGTGTGTGTGTGTTGTGTGTGTGTGTGTGGGGTGTGTTGCGTGCGTGCGTGCGTGCGTGCGTGCGTGCGTGGTGTGTGTGTGTGTGTGTGTTGTGTGTGTGTTGTGTGTGTGTGTTGTGTGTGTGTGTGTGAGTGTTATGAAGTGCGTTACTCTCTTAAATATTCTTTGACAGTTCAAGGTATAGACCCAAATGCAACATAGATTTATGAATTCAACTTAATTTGTGGATTAACCTGCAATGATGTTAAATAAATAAACATACAAATAAATGAATAAATAAATAATATATACATACATAAATGAATGTATGGGTAAGTGCACTTACTGAGCACGACTTGGAGAACTGGGAATGAGTAAAGATACACGGTGGGGTGGGGGGGGTATACTGACAGGCCTTAGCATACCCACAGGGACTCATGTCTCTTCTTGTCCCTCCATTCTCTTCTATCATTAAAATGACTAGAACATCAGACTACCTCTAGGGATGCGGGGAGGGGGGGGGGGTCTGTCAGTATAAATAACACTCCCACCTTCTGGAAAATCCGTGCTTATAATTCCCTCTTTTCTATCCCTTTCTTTGTTTCTGCCTTGGTCCTTTCCTTCCTGTCACCTCCTTCGTGTATATTTTCTGCCTTATTGATTCATTCTCCTGCCTTTTTCCCCCCAAGAAAGACTTAAAAGATATCAATTCTCTTCAATGCCGAAATCGGTTGTGGAAGGCATGACTCTTCAGGCGCTTAACGGCAACCCAACGCATGTTCGCTCAAATGGCAAGACAGTAATAGTTCATGTCTGAGCGTTTGACGACGAAGAAGAAGACACATCAGAGACTTCAAGGCTTCTGTCTGCTGTCACTGTGATCCTGTCTTTTGCAGCAGCCTTGTGTGGCATCAGGATGATTCATCCTAAGGGGTCATTCATTACCCATGCTGTGATGGGGGGATGGAGTGGAAAGGCATGGTGGTAATCTAGCTGGTTTCCGCTTTTTTCTCTTACAGAAAGTAGTATTTCTCCTAATAATAAAAAAGGTCGAGTTTGTTCATATGCATGGACTGTATCAGTCGTAGGGGTAAGTGCGATATTAAATGTCTGTACTTCTGGAAATAAGAAAAACTTGATTGAGACCATGCCTTGTAGAGCAATGAATTCTTGCAAATACCATGTATAGCGTCCTTTATCATAGTTGTGCTAAGCTGAGATTGAAATGATTAGTCATAAGTTAATAATTAGTGTTAACATAGGAAGTATGTTGGTTATGGAAGTTATTGTTTATCGATGTATTTTGCGTTATTGCGAAACGTTTAGATCTCTTTTACTTCTTATCTATATTTGTTTGTACAGTTTTGTGCTTGGCTTGTATTTGTTTGTACAGTTCTATGCTTGGTTTGGATTCTATGAGTATTTGGTACTATGTGAAAGAACAAATGATCATTTTTGATATCAAACTAGTTTCTGCAGACAGTCATTATGATACTATCAATGTTGTTGTTTTGTACATATCTAAATTGTCTTCAAGCTGCTTTAATTTTCTTGCTGAATCATGCAGTTTCATTTCCGTGTGTGACTTTTGAACAGACATTTCTGTGTATGCATCTTCTATATCTCTCCTGATCTTCCTTTTGTTCAATAAACTGCTCCAAATTCGCAAAGTCTCATAAACAGATTTCTTACACTTGTATCCATATATTCTAACCCAGCTTTTTGTGTATTTGTTTTCGTTTGTGTGCTTGTTTGCCTGTTGTTTTAGGAATTATGGTAAGGACATAATTTAACCTCGCTTGATGTTTCCACATGTGGATGAGCTCCGAATTTTAAAACCTAATGGAAAACAGGAGAAAGGCAAAAGTAGATGAAAAGAAGTATAAAGAACTCGACAAACTGGTTAAGAAAAAATGTAATGAAGCCAAAGGAAGAATGGATCAATATGCAGTGCAAGGAAATTGAAATGAATGCAAATTTTGATAGCAAACTTATGCATGAAAAAATAAAAGATGTGACAGGAAGAAATCATCTGCAAAAACAGGTTGTATAAAGTTGAGAGATGGAGATATACTCATGGAAAAAGAAGATATTCTTAACAGGTGGTCAGAATACATCGAAGAGTTATACCACGGCGACAGAGGTCCACCTCCTCATATTAGCAAAGAAGATGGCCACATAATCATGGAAGACGAAGTGAGACATGCACTCAGCAAGATGAAAAGTGGTAAGGCGCCAGACCTGATGATATCCCATCTGAATTGATAACAGCCCTGGATGAAGTGGGAATTAAGGCAGTCACAAAACTACCCAAACAATATATATGACACAGGAGAGATTCCGACAGATATGAAGAAGTCCATCTACATTGCGATCCCTAAGAAACTGGGTACAGCTGAATGTGACCAACATCGTACAATCAGCCTGATGAGCCACCTCACCAAAGTTCTTTTACGAATACTCATGAAGAGAATGAGAAATAAAATACTCCCAGAAATATCAGAAACGCAATTTGGATTCATGGCAGACAAAGGCACCAGAAATGCAATCTTCGCATTGAAAACTCTCATGGAAAGATCCAACGAGGTCCAGAAAGACCTGTACCTCTGCTTCATTGACTACTCAAAAGCGTTCGACAAAGTACGACACTCCGACTTGTTTGATATTCTGGCAGGGCTATACATCGACGGGAAAGATCTTCGAGTCCTCAAAAACATATTTTGGGAACGGAGGCAGCCACGACGACAATACATAATAATTTTAAACCCAATCGCGGGGGTATGGGGCAGGCTGGTGTTTCTCGCCTTTTTATTAAGATTATAAAATAATCTCGAAATTTGAAATCAGGGGGAAATTATTTTGGGGGCCAAACATAAAAACAACCGGAAATGCAAGACAAGTCCTTTATCGGCCGCCCCAAAAAGAAAAACTGAAAAAAGTTTTTTTAACAACATAACAGACGAAAGCAAAAGAAAGAACAAAAGACAGAATGCATGTGTCTAAAAAAAAGCTGTTAACCACAAGCAAAAAAAGCCGTAAAGGAGAGAGAATCAGACAAGAAAAACCTTTTAAATACCTTGGGTTGTACTATCAAACCCCCCGGGGGCAAGGGCCCAAAAATCAAGAAGGAATGGGTAAATCAAGGCAACTTTTAACAACATAAATGCTTTTTAAAAAACAAAAAGATAAGCCTCAAGACGAAAATCCCCGTTTTTGGGAGACCACGTAGGTCATTCTTCTGTACGATTGATGCTGGACCCTACCAAGGACACGAACAGCGATAGAAGGGGGGGAAAGGGGTGGTTTTCTCCGGGGAACATAAAATTCTTCATGGACAAAAAAAAGAAAAAAAAAATAATGCAATTTTTTTTTGGAAAATGTGGTACAAGAATCCCTTCCAAAACCATAAAAAAAACGCTAAATTTTTCGATTTTTCAGGGTGACACAAAAATTTATTGGATTCAAAACTTAACAAGAGGGGGAAAAACCGGCCTTACCCCTTTTAAAACTTTCGAAACAATAAAACACCAAAAATTTGGCTCTAAACCCAAACAAAAATAACCTGACTCATTCCCTCCCGGGCCCCCACTTAAAAAAAAAAATTTTCCCCACCTTTTGGTTTTGCATTGTTTTTTTTTTTTTTTCCGTCTTAAAATCGGGTTTCTATTTTTAAAAAAATTTCTTCGCCATTTTCCACATTTTCTTTTGACTTAAAATAACACCATTTTTTTTCATTTACATCATTTCCTCTTTAATCCTAGGGCTTTTTTTCCTCCCCTCTCTCTCTCTTCCTCTCTCCCCTTCCCCTCTTCTCTCTCTCTCTTCTCTTCCCTCTCTCCTCTCTCTTTTCCCCCTTTCCCCCTCCCCCTTCTCTCTCTCTGGCTCTCGGGACTCTCTGTCTCTGTCCTTTTCCCTCTGTCCATCTCTCCTCTCTCTCTTGTTTCTATTTTTGCTTTTCTTCCCCCTTTTTTCCTTCTCCTTTTTTCTTTGTTTTAGGTCTTTATTTTTTTTTTTTTTTATTTCTTTTTGACCTTATTACACTAACTTCTTGTCTTTTCGTTTGCTTTTGGGTTACTTTGATTTTAAAAGTCAAAAGTAATCAAAAAAACAAAAAGACAAGCCAGTTATGAAATAAGGTCAATTTGCCACCGCGCAAATAGACAGAAGCAAGCACAGGGATCAGACATAAAGCAGTCAACACAATGTAGACATTTTTGCCACGAAAAAAAAAATTTTATAGATCTAAAGGCATTCGTGCAAAAGTTTATGACCCGATTTTTCTTAAAAAATGGTTCCAAAGAAAGCATTCAGAAAGAAGAAAATATTTTTTCCCTTTTAAAGGCAACTTTTTTTACAATCTTGGCTTTATTTATTTTGGTTATTTATTTTATTTTTAATCTTTTTTTCAGGGTAAAAGGAAAAACGCCTTGTCCTTTTTTTTCATCTAGCCCCGTTGGTGGTGCATTTTGTAAATTTTTTTTCATCCGTTCCACCGGCAAAAGCAAGGGGCCTCCCTTCTTCCCCAAAATGGGAAGGGGTTTTTAAAGTGTGTGCAAGATGAAAAGCTGCGTTCGCACACACATCGGTTTTTATTTTTTAAACCCAAAGTCTTATGATTCGTGGGATATTCAGCTAAATTTTTGAGTTGTTTTCATATTTTGTGTGCTCATTTGTTTACCCATAAATAATATAAAGTGTTTCCCCCTTTGTGAGTGTGCCTGTTGGGCGTGCACACCTTACTGATGAAAAGTGTACTAAAAAAATTAAAAAGGTTTAAATGCTTCTGTGCCCCTGTGCGTGTGCTTCCATGGGTTTTTCCCCCAACGTGTGGTTTAGATTTATTATATTTGTGCATTGGGTGATTATTGTGTTACTCACTCCCCTTTTTTTTCAATTTTTTGTATGTTGTGTGTAATGGGTTTCAGGGGGGGATAGCTCAGGGGGCAACATCAAATTCCCCCAAATAAATTTTAAAACCATTGAGCGTGGTTACCGAGTTGATGGTTACGGTTTTTCGTGCCCTTGGGTTTAAAAGTTTCCCGGGTTCAGCCATTTTTAAGGTACCTGCCCTCTTTTAGGTCAGGAAGACAAAACAGCGAGGGAGGAAAGGGCCCCCCCTGATATCTGGCCCCCGGAGAAACTGAGGTCTTTTTACCACCCAAAGACCCCATAGGAAGGAAAGCCTTTTTTCCCTTTTTTCGTGCTTGGGGATGCTTGTATTAAAAAATGCCATTTTTGTGTGTGTGTGGTGGTTGTGTGCGTCACTTTCGTGCGTGGGTTTTTGTGTGTTGTGTGTGTGTGTGGTGGTTTGGGGTTTGTGTTGTGTGTTGGTGCGGGCGTGGGTAGTGTGTGTTTTATTCGCAAAAGGAAATTTTAAATTTTGCTTGTTTTTTGCATTGGGGTAGTTCAAACAGCTTACCAAAAAAAAATGTGGAGTTTCTTGCATAAGTTCATTGGCTTTTCCCTTTTGTATTTTTTTACTATTCTGCAAAAAATACAGAACCCTACAATATAGAAAAAATTTTTCTTTTTTTTTTTAATAAAACTACCAAACAAGGTTTTGAACCTTGTAATAAATATTGCCCCCCAAAACAAAAAAACCCGTATTTGTAATCGTTAAAACTTATTGACCCTTTCAACTCTCCCAAATAACATTTTAAAACATCTATAGGTTCTATAAAATTGATAATTTTGTCAATTCAAACCACAGAAAAAACAAAATGCCTAGAATATTTTTTCAATAAAACCCGTTTTTGCTCATCTAAGCCCAAAAGCCAAAAAAAATGGGTAGAGTTACATACTGTGAGCTGTATTTTCATCAGTTTTTTTTTTTTTCAAATTTTTTTTTTTTTTCGAGGATAATAAATAGACTCATCTTTTTTTTTTTTATCCACCTCCCTTTATGCAGTTTTGTCACTTTTGTCATCCGTTCCCACAGGCACACAATGGCCTACTCTTCCGGGTTTTAACGTGTGCGTAAGATGTTCTGCGTGCGTTCGCACACGGGACCTCGGCTTATAATCTCATCCGAAGGACTTTTGGGAGAGTGGAATCGGCACTGTAGTGTTAGCACAGAGCTACAAACAAACCTTTAAGAGCTTGAACTGAGATTCTATACACGCAAGATCATTTGTCAATAGAGAACGCATCTCCTACTGAGACTACACAACTGAAATGAAGACAACGTTTAAAAAAAACTTAAACGGGCTGGCTCTCCTTCTCTGTAGATCCTAACAATTAACAGATTAATCAAAAGATGATGACTGTCACGCCACGAGATGACCTGGGGTTTGCAAAACGAAGAAAGGAACAGACGAACTCGAGCAAACAGACAAGCAGACAAACAAACCCCCAAGAAAATGAATAAATACTATTAAATCAAAAAAAAGAAATCTAGCAATCTTCCATGGAGTATGAAAAGATCCAACAGGTTGGCTGGATGGTTGTTTGTGTGTGTGTGCGTATGCGTGTGTGTGTTTGTGTGTGTGTGCGTGTGTGTAGGAAAGAGAGAGAGACACAGAGAGAGAGTGCGTGCGTGCTTGTTATTCATAAAAAGGAATAAATAAAATTAAACAAAAAAGAGCTTACAGAGCACTCTTCCATGAAGTATGAGAAGTACCAAAAGGTTGGATGGTTAGTTCGCTGGCTGGTTGGTCGTCTGGCTGTTTGGTTGGCTAGTTGGATGGTTGGATGGTTGGTTGGTTTGGTTGGTTGGTGTGGTGGTGGCAGTGCAGAAGACAAAGAGGCAGTTACTTCTGCAACTGATGTAGCTTTTTTTCCCCCGACCACAGAGAAGGAGAGAGAGAGAGAGAGAGAAGAGAGAGAGAGAGAGAGAGAGAGAGAGAGAGACAGACAGACAGACAGACAGACAGACAGACAGACAGACAGGCAGAAGACAGAGAGACAGACAGATACAGAGACGGAGACAGAGACAGGAAAGACAGACAGACAAAGAGACAGAGAGAAAAGAGACAGGGAGAGATAGGCTCAGAAGCAAAAGGAAGAGAAAAGGAGAGAGAGAGGGAAACAGAGAGAGAGAGAAAGAAAGAGACAGAGAGAAAGAGAGATTCAGAAACAGAAGGAAGAGTGAGAGAAAGAGACAAGAGACAGATAGAAACAGGCGCAGGCAGACAGACAGACAGACAGACAGACAGATAAACAAAACACAACACAAGGATACAGAGTAAAAAAGAAGGCTGACACACACACACACCACACACACACACACACACACACACACACACACACACACACACACACACACACAAACACACACACACACACACACAGGCAGAGAAAGGATAACATAAATCAGCTCTGACACCAGCCAGCCCAGCCCAAGCCCAAGCCCTAGCCATTTTTTAAATATTTTTTCTCCAGCCAAGCCTGCTTCACGTAGTGTCCTCAGCAGCAGAGAAGAACTGGGAATGCACTCGAGATCAGGTCTTAGGGAGGCTGGACACGACGGCCTATGACAGGGACACCATTCCCTCATCACCTCTCTGTCTCGTCCTATCTTATACGATATAGAAGAGAACGTCTGACCAAAACAAAATCTAGCGGGAGATAGGGGGTAATTATATAGAATTATTCGCTGATAACTGGGCAGATCGGATTGGATGGGGAAGGGGTGGAAGGGAGGTGGTGGGAGGGGGGTGTTTTCAAGTGAATGAATGTGACTGAGGTTTATATACGAGGTTTGTAAATTATTATCGAGACACTCGAAACTAATAGGTTATGACTGCGGGGTTTTTTTATTTGCTAAATTGAGTTTGGCTTTTTTTGTTTTTGTTTGTTTTGTTGTTGTGTGTGGTGTGTGTGTGTGTGTGTGTGTGTGTGGTGTGTGTGTGTGTGTGTGTGTGTGTGTGTGTGTGTGTGTGTGTGTGTGTGTGTGTGTGTGTGTGTGTGTGTGTTCGTGGGGGGAAGGGTGGTTGGTTAGTTTGTCGTTGTTTTGTTGCTTGTGCGTGTGTGTGTTTGCGCGAGAGCGCGCACGTGTGTGTGTGTGTGTGTGTGTGTGTGTGTGTGTGTGTTTGTTGTTGTTGTTGTTGTTGTTGTTTGTTGCGTTGTCGTTGTTGCTTCGATTTTACGTCTGTTCACTAAAAGCGATGTGTATGTGTGTGTGTATGTGTGTGTGTGTGTGTGTGCGCGCGCGCGCGCGCGCGTATGCGTACTTTTTTTGTGTGTGTACGGTACATTTTTCCTCTAGAATCCATAAAAAATAACGCAACTGTAGTCACTTGCAATACGCTAATAAGCACTAGCACTAATACACACAAGCAGAATATGATAATACCAGTTTAAGCGAACAGACTAACATCGAATTCACACACACCACACACACACACACACACACACACACACACACACACACACACACCACACACACACACACACACACACACACACACACAAGTAGAACCCATCCAAACCACAGACGACAACACATCTCACACCCCCTCTGTCTCAGGAGACAAAATGGCAGCACCATCTGTGTCGCTTTGGTCTCTTTCAAAGCAGCAACAGGTGTGGCTTAGCAATCCAAAAACCGTATGTATGGCAGTCACTGGCACTGTTGGTTCAGACGAAACTGAACGTTTAAGGTTGGTGGCCTTATTTTACTCTTGTCTCCTTATTCCTGCGGTTTCTTCTCTCTTTCAATTCTTGAAGTCTCTCTGCTATCCTCTCCTCTTTGTTCTTCTCTTTTTCTTTCCTCTTCTTGTCTTTCTTCTCGTTTCCTCTCCTCTCCTCTTCTCTCCTTTCCTCTCCTCTCCTCTTCTCTTCGCTGCTCTCCTCTACTTTCATCTTCTCTCATCTCCCGTCTTCTCCCCTCTCCTCTCTCCTCTCCTTTCTTTTCCTCTCTTTTCCTCGCCTCTCCTGTCTTCTCATCTCCTCTCCTCTCCTCTCTTCTCCTTTCCTCTCTTCTCTATTCCTCTCCTCTCCTCTCCTTGAAAATAGAGAAACATGGGGAACAATGGTGTAAGCACAGAGATAGAGTATTAAAACAGCATTTCTGAAAGAATAAAATAAACGTGGCATCAAGCACAAAAAAAATCGGAAAAGGGACACAGCTTGTGGAAAGAGCGTATTAAAAGCTGAATCTTTTAAGGAATAGACTAACAAGATAAACAAAAAGAACACGGAGGAAAAAGATACTTTGTACACAGCATACTAATAAAATTACACAAGACTTGCGTGATGTGTTCATACTTTAAACTACCTTTGAGATAAACTTGCTGATCTTTACCAGTAAAACGAAGTAATGGTATCTATTAATGCTGTTCTTTATTGACCTTGCAATATTCAATGAAAAGATTGAACTTTGGAGAGATATGACACATCCACCCAAACAATCCTGTATGGGATACTACTGTGTTATCAGCTTCTCTGGCCTTCTTACTCCTCTTAGAAGTACTGCTATCTATGACCACTGCACATGGTATAAACTTAGGCTGTGTATGATATAGTTCCACCCATACCTACTATAATTCCTTCCCCTTTTATTACATTCGGGGAAGGGATAGCTCAGTGGTTAGAGCACTCGCTTTCCCCAACTAAGGTTAAGCAGCATCGAGCGTGGTTACCACTTGGATGGGTGACCGTTTGTACTCCTTGGCTTCAGTACAGTTCCCCAGTTCACCCAGCTGTAAATGGGTACCTGCCTCCTTAGGGTCAGGGAAGGTAAAACAGCGAGGGAGAGGAGATGGGCGCCGCCCTCGATATGCTGGCCCCCTAGAGAAGCTGAGTCTCTGACCAGCCAATAGCCGAATAGGTAGGTTATGGAAACACTGTTACCTTTGTATGTGTGTTTCCGCATATGTTGTATTTAGAAACATGCCCAATTTTACGCGCGCGCGTGTGTGTGTGGTGTGTGTGGTGCGCGCGCCCGCGTTTGTGCGTATGTATGTGTGCATGCGTGTGTGTGCGTGTGTGTATGTGTTTGTGTATCCATATGCGTGCTGTTAATCAATAAATTCAAATTTATGTATGTTTTGTGTCACTGTGTGCGTATGTTCATGTAGCTTTACTCACAAATATGTAGAGTTTTATGTATGAAATTTAATTCGGCTTTTTCCTTGTGCACTTTCTTACTCCTCTGCAAAAAACAACAAACAAACCCCAAACATCTAGAACTTAAGATATGATAGAATCTGTCACTAAAAAGAAAACTACTGAACAAGGTTTTGAGCTTTGTATGTAAACTTTGCCCCCTCCCCCAAATCCAAATAGAGGCCTGTATATTGCTAGTCGTTAAATTTGTAATTGACACTTTCAACTCTCCTCATGTGGGGTTTTTATCCAGTCCCCGTGTGTATGAAGTTTTGTCAACTTTGTCATCCGTTCCGACCGGCACACAATGGCCTACTTTTTCCGAAAACGCGGAACGGGTTTTAACGTGTGCGCAAGATGTTTTGCGTGCGTTCGCACACGAGACCTCGGCTTATAATCTCATCCGAAAGACTTTTGGGGAGATTGGAGTCTGCACTGTAGTCTTGAAACAAACTTAAAGAGTTTGAAATGAGATTCTATTACACGCAAGGTCGTTGTTAACAGAGAACGCATCTCCCAATGAGGCTACACAACTGAAATGAAAACAACGTTTGAAAACAACTGAAACAGGTTGGCCCTCCCTCTCTGTAGATCCTAACAGTTAAAATTCAAAAGATGATGACTGTCACGCCTCGAGATGACCTGGGATTTTGCAAAACGAAGAAAGGAACAGACAAACTCAAGCAAACAGACAAGCAGACAAACAAACACCAAGATAATGAATAAATACTATTAAATCAAAAAAAGAAATCTAGCAATCTCCATGGAGTATGAAAAGATCCAACAGGTTGGCTGGCTGGGTTGTGTGTGTGTGTGTGTGTGTGTGTGGTGTGTGTGTGTGCGTTGTGCGTGTGCGTGTGTGTGTTTTGTGTAATGTGTGTGTAGAAAGAGAGAGAGACAGAGACAGAGAGAGAGAGAGAGGTGCGTGCGTGCTTGTTATTCATAAAAAGGAATAAATAAAATAAAACAAAAAAGAGCTTACAGAGCACTCTTCCATGAAGTATGAGAAGAACCAAAAGGTTGGATGGTTAGTTGGCTTGGCTGGTTGGTCGTCTGGCTGTTGGTTGGCTAGTTGGATGGTTGGATGGTTGGTTGGAGTTGTTTGGTTTGTGGTGGTGGCAATGCAGATGACAAAGAGGCTGTACGTCGCAACTGATGGTAGCTTTTTCCCTGCCGACGCACAGAGAAGGAGAGAGAGAGAGAGAGAGAGAGAGAGAGAGAGAGGAGAGAGAGAGAGAGAGAGAGAGAGAGAGAGAGAGAGAGAGAGAGAGAGAGAGAGAACAGACAGACAGACAGACAGACTGACATACAGACAGACAGATAGACAGACAGACAGATACAGAGACGGAGACAGAGACAGGGAGAGACAGAGATACAAAGAGACAGAGAGGAAAAGAGACAGAGAGAGATAGGCACAGAACAGAAGGAAGAGAAGGAGTGAGAGAGAGGGAAACAGAGAGAGAGAGAGGGAGAGAGAGAGAGAGAGAGAGAGAGAGAGAGAGAGAGAGACAGACAGACAGACAGATAGACAGACACACAGAATAGAGAGAAAGAGAGACAGAGAGAAAGAGAGATTCAGAAACAGAAGGAAGAGAAGTGACAGACAGACAAACAGGCGCAGACACACACACACACACACACACACACACACACATACACAGACAGACAGACAGCTACACAAAAACACAAGGAGACAAGAGTAATAAAGAAGGCTGACACAGTCACACACAGACAGAGAGACAGACAGACACACAGACACACAGAGGCAGAGAAAGGATAACATAAATCAGCTCTGACACAAGCCAGCCCAGCCCAAGCCCAAGTCCTAGCCATTTTTTTAAAATATTTTTTTTCTCCAGCCAAGCCTGCTTCACGTAGTGTCCTCAGCAGCAGAGAGAACTGGGAATGCACTCGAGATCAGTCTTAGGGAGGCTGGACACGACGGCCTATGACAGGACACCATTCCCTCATCACCTCTCTGTCTCGTCCTATCTTATACGATATAGAAGAGAACGTCTGACCAAAACAAAATCTAGCGGGAGATAGGGGAGATAATTATATAGAATTATTCGCTGATAACTGGGCAGATCGGATTGGATGGGGAAGGGGTGGAAGGGAGGTGGTGGGAGGGGGTTGTTTTCAAGTGAATGAATGTGACTGAGGTTTATATACGAGGTTTGTAAATTATTATCGAGACCCTCGTTGAATCGAATGGGTTATGACTGCGGTTTTTTTTATTTGATAAATTGAGTTTGGGTTGTTTTGGTTTTTGTTTTGTTTTTGTGTTTGTTTGTTGTGTGTGTGTGTGTGTGTGTGTGTGTGTGTGTGTGTGTGTGTGTGTGTGTGTGTGTGTGTGTGTGTGTGTGTGTGTGTGGTGTGTGTGTGTGTTCGTGGGGAGAAGGGTGGTTGTGTTAGTTTGTCGGTTGTTTTTGTTGCTTGTGCGTGTGTGTGTTCGCGCGAGAGCGCGCACGTGTGGTGTGTGTGTGTGTTGTTGTTGTTGTTGTTGTTGTTGTCGTTGTCGTTGTTGCTTCGATTTACGTATGTTCACTAAAAGCGATGTGTATGTGTGTGTGTATGTGTGTTGTGTGTGTGTGTGTGTGCGCGCGCGCGCGCGTATGCGTACTTGTTTTGGTGTGTGTATGTACATTTTTCTTCTAGAATCCATAAAAAATAATGCAACTGTAGTCACTTGCAATACGCTATTAAGCACTAGCACTAATACACACAAGCAGAATATGTTTAATACCAGTTTAAGCGAACAGACTAACATCGAAGTCACACACACACACACACACACACACACACACACACACACACACACAACACACACATACACACACAAACACACTAACACACAAACACACACACACACACACACACCACACACACACACCACACACACAACACACACACACCACACACAGTACAAGTAGAACACATCCAAACCACAGACGACAACACATCACACACACCCTCTGTCTCAGGAGACAAAACAGCAGCACCTTCTTTGTCGCTTCAGTCTCTTTCAAAGCAGCGACAGGAGTGGCTTAGCAATAAAAAAAAAAAAAACGTGTGCATGGCAGCCACTGGCACATTTGGTGCAGACCTTCTTTTGCTCTTGTCTCCTTATTCCTGCGGTTTCTGTCTTTCAATTCTCAGAGTCTCTCTGCTATCCTCTCCTCTTTATCCTTCTCTTTTTCTTCCCTTTCCTTTTCTTTTCTTTCTTCTCCTTTCCTCTCCCCTCCTTCTCTCCTTTCCTCTTCTCTCGTCTCCTCTCTTCCCTCCTCTCCTTTCCTCTTCTCTTCTTTCCTTTCCTCTCCTCTCATCTTCTCTCCTCTCCTCTCCTCTCTTCTCTCCTTTCCTCTCCTATCCTCACCTCTCCTCTTCTCTCGTCTCCTCTCCTCTTCTCTTCTCCCCTCTCCTCTCCTCTTCTCTTCTCTCTTTCCTTCTCTCTTCTGTTTTCTCCTCTCCTCCCCTTTCCTCTCTCCTCTCCTCTCTCATCTCCTCTCCTCTTTTCTCCGTTCCTCTTCTGTTTTCTCCTCTCCTCCCCTTTCCTCTCTCCTCTCCTCTCTCATCTCCTCTCCTCTTTTCTCCGTTCCTCTTCTGTTTTCTCCTCTCCTCCCCTTTCCTCTCTCCTCCCTCTCTCATCTCCTCTCCTCTTTTCTCCGTTCCTCTTCTTTTTCTCCTCTCCTCTCCTCTTTGCTCACCTCTCATCTCTCTCTTCTCTCTTCTCCTCTTTCTTCTCCTCTGCTCTCCTCTCCTCTCCTCTCTCCTCTCCTCTCCTCTCTTCTTCTCTCCTCTCCTCTCTATTCCTCTTCTCTCTATTCCTCTCCTCTCCTTAAAAATAGAGAAACACAGGGATCAATGGTGTATGCACAGAGATAGAGTATTAAAACAACATTTCTGATAGAACAAAATAAAAGTAGTACAAAGCACACCCAAAAAAAGAAATCGGAAAAGGGAGTAATTTGTACACAGCTTTTAGAAAGAGCGTATTAAAAGCCGTGTCCTTGAAGGAATAGGCTAACAAGATAAACAAAAAGAACAGGAGAAAAAAAAGATGTTTTGTACACAGCACACTAGTGAGACCACACTAAAGACTTGCGTGATGTGTTCATCCTTTAAACTACCTTTTTGATAAACTGGCTGCTCTTTACCAATAAGACGAAGTAATGGTATCTATTAATGTTGTCCTTTATTGGCCTTGCAATATTCAATGAATAGG
>CM054159.1:1314715-1347215 GCA_028751875.1 Rapana venosa | reverse complement strand
ATGCATACATGTATCCATGCATGCATTCATGCGTGCATGCATACATACATACATACATACATGCATGCATACACACATACATACATACATACATACATACATACATACATACATACATACATACATACATACATACATACATACATACCTACATACATACATACATACAGGGAGGGCGGGAATAGCCTAGTGGTTAGAACATTGCGCTCGCAATCTGACGACCCCGGGTTCGATTCCCGTTCAAGGGGATATTTTCCCCTGGAGTTAACATCAGTGCAGACTCCACTCTCCCCAAAAGTCCTTCGGATGAGACAATAAACCGAGGCCTCGTGTGCGAACGCACGCAGAACATCTTGCGCACACGTTAAATCCTGTTCCGCTTTTCGTAAGAGTAGGCCATTGTGTGCCGGTGGGAACAGGTGACAGAATTACAAAACCCCATGCACATGGGGACCGGATGTAAAAAAACACATAAGGGCTTATTCCATTATCCTCGATATAAAAAGAAAAGAGAAGAAAGAAGAAACATACATACATAGAATCATACATACATACACGCATACAGGCATACACACATACATACATACGTAACATAAATACATCCATCCATCCATCCATCCCTCGATCCATCCATCCATCCATCCATCCATCCATACATACACATATAATTACACACACATACAAACATCCATACATACATCTGTATGTTCATTATGTTTAAGGAGAGTTGCATGCCTGTAAATAATTTGAGGGCAAGAGCTTCGATTTGTTTTGTTTATTACAAGATTCAGCGTTTATAAATTCCATATATTATTATTATTATTATTATTATATTATCAATATTATATCATCATCATTAACATACACAGACTAAGAAGCAGAAAGACATATGAACCCAGACATACAATCAGACACACACACAAACATAGACAGACAGACACACAGACAAACAAACAACCAAACAAAGAACAGGCAAAAACAACGGAGAGACCAAGAAAGATTTCTGTTATATTTACCATTAAGACCTGTTTCAGGCGAAACCGACCAAGCAACAATGCTACGCGGTTACAGAAGAGAAGCAATTTCCAGCACATTTCTGTCCTGACACAATGACCGGACAGAGCAGTGGTCCGTTCTCTGTCATGACCAGTCAAGGTGGACAAGTGATTGATGTCCTCAATATAGAAAAAGAAAACGAAACAAAAAAAGAACAGCGGGGGGAAAAAAACCACCACAAACGAAAAACAGAGAAGTATACAAACCCGTTTGAGAGAACCCAACAAAACAGTGTGTGTGTGTGTGTGGAGGGGGGGGGAGGAGGGGAGTGTGTGAGTGTGTGTGTGTGTGTGTTGTATGTGTGTGTGTGTGGTGTGTGGGTGGGTGTGGGTGTGTGTGTGTTGGGGTGGGTGGGGGGGTGGAAGGGGATGTGTGTGTGTGTTGTGTGTGTGTGTGTGTGTTGTGGTGTGGTTTGTCGTTTACAGTGAAAACGTTCTACTTATTTATTCCATTTAACGCCAGTTCAAAATCTTGAATTAGGGACATATGTAAAGTGAGTTGCTGTGACCAGAACTGACGTGATCCTTTTATATCAAGAAAATCTCCCCTCCCTTTCCCGAGGTATAATTATGTTTTCAGGGCGAAAGGTGAGAGAGGGAGAAGAGGTGTATGTATGTGCGTGTATGTATGTCCGTGTATGTATGTATGTGTATGTGTATATGTGTGTGTTGTGTATGTGTGTGTGGTGTGTGACTTACCAAAATAGGCCTAGACAGAGATAACGAAGGGACAGAAAGATAAAATATAACTTCTCTGAATTGATATGGATTGAATTCGTTTCAATTCAATTCAAATTTCTCTCTCTCTCTCTCTCTCTCACTCAACTCCTCTCTCTCTCTCTCTCTCTCTCTCTCCTCTCTTCTCTCTCTCTCTCTCTCTCTCTCCTCTCACTCTCCTCTCTCTCTCTCTCTCTCTTCTCTCTCTCCTCTCCTTTGAGGTGCCTCATGCCTATCATACATTAGCAATAGTCTAAACAGACAAGACCATACTGCAAGAAAATGTGCAAGGGAAGAGAAGGCAAGGCATACCGAAGAAGAAATGGGTAGGCAATATCACTGAATGGACCGAGAAGAGCTTCTCCACAACCCAGGCACTTGCCCACAACCCCACAAATGGTGCCAACTGGTGCAACGTTCGTTACTGCAATGCTCCTCCCACCCCAGAGGGGGTTATGGGAGCAGATGAAATGAGATGAGAAACAGACAGTGGTATTTTTATCAAGTATTTATTGTCTATACACGATTATAATCAATAACAATTGTTATCGTTACATTGAACACACAACTAGAATATTAACCATGCTTTCTTCCTACTTAACACTTCTAGCCTTAAACAAGTTATTAGAAATAAATCCTCCTTCTATTCCATGTTGATATAATGTCTAAACAACAAGGAACAAGTCATAATGGTCATACAATCCACAAGAAAACACAAATAAAATCAGACTCGAGTTAACATCTTCAACATGCAATTAGCACCCAAGCCTTATGCTATCCAGTTAAGACTAATGTTTTCTTGGATGAGTTAACTTTTTTTTCCCAGTTTCAGCATCCTTCTTTTGCAGTTGTTGGCCTTTAGACTCTTTTCTCTAGTGAATAAAAGTTGGTTTTTAGATATAAGGATATCACGAACTTTACCGCTTTATCACATTCTCTTTGAAATACTGAGCTAGCTGTTACAATCGTAAGTTACATTTTTCGTTTCAAGCAAAGATAATTCAACAAAATTTGCTGCTGCTGAAGAAAAAGGAAACCAAGAGGGTAAGTTTGTTGAAAGGGGAACCAGGATATGGACAACAGATTTGTAAACCCTCGCTTGAAAGTGAAACCGCAAGAGCAGCAGATATACAGACACACTTTTATTGTATTATATACTACTTCTTGTTATGACTGAACTTAGGCTGTCTTCCCTTAGGAGCAGAGGAGAGCTGATTGGTCCACAAGCTGTGCCACTTCTTTGTTTTCTGCTTGCATATGAATCTCTCATTACCACAGAGTCTATTCTTACACACTCACACACAATTAGGAATGGTCAACTCATTTGCTGCCGTTGGCTCTTTTACAGGACTAAGTGTGCGTCACACACCAATTCTCATTTTATGGTCTCATACAAAAACACTAACCACTCAGGTCAGACAAAACTCAAAAGTAATATGGTGGGTGGGGGGCTGGAAATGTGTGGTTTAAACGGAGATTAAACCCGTGACTTCAAGATTTGTTGATGAGTGCCTTAAACCTAGATCACTGATGCACTTTCTGTGCTCTATTAACATAGTCATTGATGATGTAAACTCTAATATAAATCTGTAAAATAGGGACGTCTAAGTAGCTTTGTAGTTTATACACATAACCCTATTTTCTAGGAAAGAAACCCGTCCGAGATTGACGCGGATATTTTGTTGTCTCGAATTATTTATTCATCCGGCGCTATGTTCTGGGTTAAAGAATTATGTAGGTCAGTTTTCGTGGTTACAGAACAATTAGAGATGACCAAATTCAAGGATGTTTGTCCACTGCTTCTGTTGTTGGGCTTCCCCAGCTTAACACCTCGGAGTCAGTCAGAATGTTCGTTCTGTGCTGGCTCACAACATCATCTGTAGGAGCTCTGTGAGACCAATGAATATACCTAAGGTAAGGTTTTGTTGGATTAATGTTTTCTAGCACATTGTAATATAGGTGGCAGTATTCAAGCTTTAAGAATACAGTTTACGATTTGCACTGACTTCAAAAGAAGGGGACATTACTGTGAGAGTTCAAGACAAAGTTGTAATGCTGTTATGGTTTATTAGTTTGTGACCAAAGCGCGCATGCACACACACACACACACCACACCACACACAACACACTCACGACCACACACACACACCACACACACACACACACTTCTGGTTTATATAAAAGAGCAGTAAAATTTGTATTGTTAAAAACAAGCACCCTGACAATGAAGATTATAAGCAAATAAATGTCATGACATTTGGAAACCGCTTTTATTCAATAAAGCTGTGTTTATGCAAAAGGTTGTTAATCAAAATGCACCTCTGAAGATTACAAAGCTTTCAAGTTAACCAACATAGACACAACCATTTGCTAACATTCCAAGACCAGAATAACCTATATAAATCGAGCCTCCTGTATTCATGCAGTGACCTATGGAATAACCTAAAAAAATAATTTGAAATATATTAAAAGCAAAAATCAGTATAAAACACACACATCTAAAAATATATTTCATGAATAAAAGTACAGAACACGACTTGTAAACTTAAGAGAGTGATTTAAGTGCCAAAGACGTTATTCTTGTCATTAAAATCAGATATGACCCAAGTTTTCATATTCATATAGAGTACATGTGTAAGCATTGATCTATATATGGGTTGATATGATATCAACCCCAACACGCTTTGAATCTGGTGTGTGTGTGTGTGTGTGTGTGTGTGTGTGTGTGTGTGTGTGTGTGTGTGTGTGTGTGTGTGTGTGTGTGTGTGTGTGTGTGTGTGTGTGTTGTGTGTGTGTGTGTACAAGTATGTGTACAAGTGTGTGAGTGCGTGTGTGTTGTGTAATTGGTTCGGTTTTGGTTGTTTACTTTCTTGCTGTTTTGGCCTTTTTTAACGTTTTTTGTGTTACACAAAAATATGCTGATTTATTTAATTTTGTCGCTGTTAGTTTTCTTTGTCATTGTATTAGATGAGCTAAATTGTTATTGCTAACGTTAGTACTGCTGGGTGGGTTTACATTGCCTGAATTTATTCTTTGATGGAAGGATTAACGTTGTTCTGCCTCAAATCAAAAAGCACATGTACATGCGTGTATATGACCAGGGGAAAGGGAGGGAATGGATGTCTTTATTATACTTCTTTGCTATGAATCCAATGGCTGTTGGTTATTCTTGTTTTCCTTATATATGAGTATATTATGTGGTGAAGGGGATATGGGTGAGTATGTGTATGTAAGTGTTTACATGACACATTAGCTTCCTCTGTTTAAATCCATTTGGTTGTTGTTGTTGTGATTGGTGGTGGTGATGGGGGTGGGGTTCTGGTTTTATTTTGCTTTTTGTTTGTTTTGGGTTTAGGATTGTTTTCTTGGGGAGTGGGAGGGGGTATTTTGGACTGTTTTTATCGTCTTTTGTTAGTTCTATATTGTTTTAATTTTTATTTGTTTTGTCTTCTTTGTTTGTTTTGGTTTGGTTTTTCTTTGTTGCTTGTTTGTTTGTATTATGACGGATATTTTTTCAAGATTTTTGAAGTATTTGAATTGTATGGTTTAATATTTTTCTGGGTTTTTGTTTTGTTTTTAATTCCAAATATGCATATGTTATTGTCTGTTTGTGTTTGATTTGTATAGTTTACAATAGATTAGGTTTTTTATTCTATGTCTACATATACATTATCTTTTTTTCTCGCTTTTTTTTCTTTGGATAGATTGCTTTATGAGAAAAAGCAAATGCACTGCTTATTCAATGTACCATCTGAAAATAAAAGTTTGACTTTGACTTTGTATGCATCACTATTTCTTTGACTTAGGTAGTTTTCTCACGCATTTCCTGAGCAAAATGTTGGTAAGTCTGGTATTAGCTAGTACTAAATAATGCTGATGATACTTTCTTAGACAAAAGATAGGCAAACAGCTACAAGTATTGATTGAATTTCATGTTTCCCATAAGATATCATTTGTTTTCAGGTTTTTTGTTGTCGCTGTTTTGTTTCAGAGGTTGACAATATTTCATGGAATTGACGTGTAATTTAAAGAACTGGATTGCAGAATTGTTGTGTTTTTTTTTATATAAAAAAAGAGAAGCCCTTTCTCAAATAACCTTTAATTTTTGCTGATTCAGCTCGTAAGAGTTTGAATTTCTCTGTTTCCAGAAAAGCTAATGTTAAGGATTCACAAGCCACAGATTATGGACACAAAGCAATGTTGTGACTAACATCCTGATATGGGTCGTGGGAGAAACCACATGTATTAACTTGATATGCTATTTTAACATCATGACCGTTTCATCACCTTCACATATTCCTTTAGACCGTTGGGGTACTACTGAAGATGTTGCAACCAGCTTCCTCCACTCCCCGCAGTTCTCAGATTTCTGAAGAAAGTCGTTCCACTCAAGGCCTGTCACTCTCTGATATTGTCTTCCCATAGTTTTCTCTGTCTGCCTCTTCCTCTCCCTCCTTGTACTGTTCCTGTAGGACAGTCTTGACCAGCCCAGATGTTCGTATGATGTGCCCGTGGCACTTAATTGTTCTAATATTTGTTTTCACTAAAGTCAGGAGCTCTTCATATGACCCGATTGCGTTTTTGATTTCGGTTATCACTTCCTCAGTAACTTTTGTTAGTTCTATTTTATAAAGTTTTTTTATATCGAGGATACTGGAATAAGCACTTATGTGCTTTTCACATTTAGTCCCTGTGTTTATGCAGTTTTGTAAATTCTGTCATATGTTCCCACCCGCACACAATGGCCTACTCTCACGAAAAGCTGAACAGGATTTAACGTGTACGCAAGATGTTCTGTGTGCGTTCGCACGCGGGGCCTCGGTTTATAGTTTCATCCGAAGGACTTTTGTGGAGAGTGGTGTCTGCACTGATGTTAACTCCAGGGGAAAATATCCCCTTAAACGGGAATCGAACCCGGGTCGACAGATTGTGAGCGCAATGTTCTAACCGCTAGGCTATCCCGTCCCCCAGTAGTAATGTGATCTGTATATGAGATACCAACGAGTTTGCAAAGACATGTCATCTCCATTGTCTGTATCCTTCTTCCAACATCTGCTGCTGTTATGGTCCTCGTTTCACATGCATAGAAAAACTAATATGGACATGACCACGGCACGCATCTGTCTGATCTTGAAGCTGATGGTGATGTTCTTGGGGTTCCAGAAAACTTTTAGTTTGGGTCATTGAAGTTGTGGTCTGAGCTGTCCAGGAGATAACTTCGGGTTTTGATCCTTCATGTGACCATTTACACGTTACCAAAGGATATATGAGGACATTCACCAGTACCTTGACTTATGCGATGTTCCATGTGTTTGCTGGGTAGACTTCTTGGAAAGTCTGAAGTTAGTGTATGTGGAATCATCTGCGTGCGATGGTACTTGACCCACTATATAACCCTTTGTTCGGATAAAGGACAATGTATGTAAATATATATATATATATAAAATATATATATATATATATATATATATAATATATATATATATATATATATAATATATATATATATATATATATATATATATATATATATGCATGCTTACACAATGCAAGAGGTCAAGTTCTCAAAAATAAATGATTGCACTGATTCTTCACACATTTTTCTTACTAATGATTCCATTTTTTCATCTTATTTTGACAACAAAGATTGGGAAAAACCCAAAAATCAATTGGACAACATTTATTTCTAAAAGGGAAAAAAATCCCTAGATCTATTCAACGTTTACAAACAAAAATTTTGAAATGTAAAGGAATTTTTTTTTCTTTTTCTTTTTTCCCAAATTTTTCTGTTTAGGGGGCTTTGCCCGGGAAAAGCCCTTGACTTATGCAGTTTAAGGGCAAAATCTTTTTTTGGGTATAGCTGTGGAGGGAAACAAGTGTCGATAACCAATTATGACCATAACCATTTTTCATGGAAATGTTTCCTTCCGCAGCTGTTCTCTAAAAAGGGAAAGGGGACTTTTCCAAATTAATTTGGGGGTTTAAATTTTACTCAGGAAAAAATTAAAAAAAGGGATGCATTAAACTGTTTTTTAAACACCGTTTCGGGTTGGGGTCATCTGAATTAAGATACTAAACAACGGGAAAGTAGGAGGGTTTAGCCTCACAAAAGCGGAACCCAAATAGTAACATTAATTTGGACCAGTTTTTCCCATTAGTAACCATGCCAAAAAAAAAGGAGTGGGGTGGGCTACATTCACAAAAGGGCAGATTTTGCTAGGGGCCCGAGAAATTTTTGGGGTTTGGAAAAGAAAAAAGGTTTTGACATCTTTGGGGCTTCCTTTTGGGTTGGGACTTTTGGATCGTGGGGAAAATTTGACTCTTTTAACCCTTTTACACGTATAACCCCAATTCGGGAAAATTTCCCCCCCCCCCCCCCCCTCCCGTCCTTGGGTTTTCTGATTCACGAATACCCCCCAAATTAGCCAAATCCCATTTGTGTTTTTGATCCCGAGATACAATGTATTCATTTTTCACCCTGAATACATCATTGTCAGGGGGGAGCCGAAAATTTCCGGGAAATAATCACTTATTTTTTTTGGTGATGCTGAAATTAAACCCAAAGCAAGACTGATCCTTCCGAAAAAAGACTCTGAAAATGAAACGGGGGCCAGGTATAAAATAAGCACAACGGAATGATGGTAGGGAAACCCCAAAAACCCGAAAGAAGCCTTGTTAGTCCTTTTTGTTTATTTATCCTTAGCGCTTTTTCTTCCTTTTTACGGAAAAATCACTGGGAATACCTTTGGTGTTTTGGGGTTGGGTGGGGGTGAAGTGTGTGTGTTTTGTGGGTGTGGTGTGGGGTTGTTTGTGTGTGTGTTGGTGGGTGTTGTGTTGTGGGTGGGGTTTTTTGTTGTGTGTTTTGTGGGGGTGTGTTTGGTTTTGTCGTTAACGGGAAAAAAGGGCCCTATTTTGTATTTTCCCCATTTAACCCCAAATTGCACTCGGAAATTTAAAGGGACATCAAAAGAAATTTGCTGTGACCAAACTGTTAGTTTCCTTTTATCAAAAAAAATTCCCCCCTTCTTTTCCCGAGGTTAATTAGTTTCGGGGAAAAAAGGGGGAAAAGAGGGGGAGGGGAAAGTGTTTGTATAGCTTTTGCATGTGGGTTTTATTTTTTTTTTTTTATTTTTTTTAATTCTTTTATATCAAGGTAAAGGAAATTTAAGCACTTATTTTTTTTTTATTGAGTGTGTGTGTGTGTGTTTTGTGTGTGGGGTGTGTGTGGGTTTGTGTGGTTGTGTGGTTTTGTGTGTGGGTGTTTTTAGAGTTTTTTGGGGGTTGTTGTTGTGTTGGTGTGTGGGGGCTAGACAGAGATAACGACAGGGGACAAAAAAGGGAAAATATAACTTCTCCCTCTTCTCCCTCTTAAAAAGATTTTAAATTTTAAATTAAAATTCTTCCCCTCCCCTTTCTCTCTTCCTTTTCTTCTCCCCCCCTCCCCTTTCTTCTCTCTCCCCCCTTCTTTCCTCTCTCTCTTTCTCCCCTCCCCCCTCCTTCTCTCTTCCCCTCCCCCCCCTCCCCTCTCTCTTTTCCCCCGCTCTTTTCCCCCCTTCCCCCTCCCCTCTCTCTCTTTGAGGTGCCCCCAAAAACCTATCAAATTTTTTTGCAATAGTCTAAACAACAAGAACATATGCAAGGAAATTGCGGGAAGAAAAGGCGGGGAAAACCGAAAAGAAAGGGTGAGCAATAAAAATTTAAAAGGGAAAAGGGAAAACCCTTCTTCAAAACCCCCAACCCACTTGCACAAAACCCCGAAAATTTGGAGCCACTAGAAAAACCTTTGTCACTCCCAATCCCCTACACCCCAGAGGGGGTTATGGAGCAGATAGATGAATGAGAAAAAACTGGGGTATTTTTGTCAAGCTTTTAAGGGTCTATCCCAAAATTCCCGATCAAAAAACAGCTGCTATCTTTTAAATTTGAAACAAAACCTGGGAATAATAACATGCTTTTTCCCAAATTTAACACTTCAACCTTAAAAAGTTACAGAAATAATGTTTTTTTTTAAATTCCCATGTTGAATGTGTCAAAAACAATAACGAACAAGTCAAAATTGGCTACAATCCCAAGAAGCACAAAACTAAAAATCGGGACTGGGGTTTTAAAACATCTTAAAAATAAATTGGGAACCCCAAAGCCTTATGCAATGGGTTTAAGTTTAAAGGTTTTCTTGGATAAAGTTTACTTTTTTTTTTCCGGGTTTCCCCCTTTTTCCTTTTTTTTGGGGGTTTTTGGGCCTTTTGACTCTTTTTTTCTAGGGAAAAAAAAAGGGTTTGGGGTTTTTAGAAAAAGGGTTACCCGAATTTTATCGTTTTAAAATCTTTGCTTGGAAATTTACTGAGCTCGCTGTTAAAATCTTTAAGGGGTTACAGTTTTCTTTCCCTTCTCAAATCCAAATTGCCCCTTTTAGTTGACGACCGTGGGGGCACCCTCAAAGCCCTCAGAAAACCGTTCCCCCCATTCCTCCTCTTTTCTGCCTTTCTCGGGGTTTTTGGTTGGGTTCTAGGCCTGTCTTCACTGTTGTTTTTCCTCCCAGCTTTTCCCTTGGTCTCCTCCTTCTTTTTCCCTTCCTTGGACATCCCTTCAAATGCTTTGTAATTCCTTGGGATTTGTGAAAAGCCCATCCACTTAAGTTTCCCGTTTTTTCAGGGCTTTAAAAAGGTGCCCCTGGGGCCCAATGGTTGCTGGTTTTCTTTTTGCCCCTTTTTCTTGCTTATGGGTTTTTGTAGGGGGCCCAAGGGACTCCGAAACCCTTTTCATCCCCACTGCCTGCTCTTCCCCCTCCAAATCGCAGTCGGGGCCCAGATTCCGGGCATACAGAAATAGGGGATATACAAGGGGCGCCTTAGTCATTTTGGAAAATGGGATATTTGTCTCCCAAAGGGATTTATTTTGACAAAGTTTGATTTTTCTTCGTCCTGCATACTACTTCGGGTTGGACCCTGGTCGGTTACAATGGGCCCAGGAAATTTAAGCTTTGAACGGTTTCCAGCTTTGGCATTAAACCCGATTTCTGCTAATCCTTTGGGGGTTTTATTATCACATTTTGGGTTTTCTCTGCACTGATTTCCATGCCAAATGTTTTGGGGGCCTTTATCCAAGTTTCTGTTGGGGCTCAAGCTTTTTCCCCCGGACCTGCTATTCCAAAAGCCCTTCAAAGGGCGGAGGTTTGGGTGATCTTTTCTTCCCCAAATGCGGACTGTTTCCTTCATGATGTTCCATGCTTTCAGCCATGATTCCCCAAAGGAAGATGTTAAAAAGAGGGGGTGAGGGGAACAGCCCTCCCTTACCCCAACGGTTTTGAAACCATTCCCAATTTTGGGTTGTGAAACACTGCACTGGGGGGCCTCGCTTTTAAAAGTTTGTTTAATGACTCTATCAGGGGGGGGTTTTTGGGATGCTGTACAAATTCAGGGTTGGGGCCCAAAAAGGGCGCATCCCCAAAACCCTGTCAAATCCCTTTTTTAAAATCGAAAAATTTTCCCTTTGGAAAATTTTTCCGGGTTAAATTTTTTGGAATACCCTCACATGAAAGGAGGTTGATATCTGTTTTTTTTTGTGCTGCGCCCTGTTTCTAAAAAAACCTGGGGTTCCTCCCCAATTTGATGGTCTCTCTTTTTGGCTTCATTTTTAAAATATTTTTTTGGCAGCAGGACCTTGGCTTGGGGGACATATAGGCTGTTGGCGGTAATTATGGATTTTTGGGAAATTTCCTTTTCTTGGGGGGGGAAAATAAAATGGGGGGCCGTCCTTGGGTTTTGGGCCCTTTTTTCCCCCTGTCCCCAGATCTTTTTTGCAGATTCTTAGTGGGGGCCTGTCTTGGCTTCCCCCAAAGCTTGGCCCAAAACTCAGCGGGAAAATTTTTTCACCCCTGCTGATTTTTCCCCTTTTTCAGCGATCTGACGGGCTGTTTCCCTTTTCCGGGTATAGGGTGCGGGTCTGTGCCCTTTGCTTTCGGGTACTTTGGGGGGAATTCTGGATCTCCTCGGTTCTTAGTTTTTTACAGGTCGGAGCAGTGGGCTGTCCTTCTTTTCAAATATCCTGGCCCGTCAGTGAGACATTTTCCCTTTTTTGGGTCTTGGATTTTTAAACCTTTTCTCTGTTTCGTGCAAAGTCGGTCTTTCCCCGCTTATCCCTTTTTTTGCAAATTTTTTTTCCCTTGAGGTTTTTTCTTTGGTTTTGGGGCTGTTCACCGATCCAATTCTCTTTTGCCCCCGTCATGGACCCCTGTTTTCTTTTTTTTGACTGCCCTATATTGTTTTTCTCTTTTTTTTTGTTTCTTTTTTCTTTTTTTCACTCTCTACCTTTGCCCGCTAGTTGTGGGATTTTAGGGGGCCCCTTGGGTTTTTTAAATGGGGGGGGGCTTTTCCCAAGAATTTCATTTGCTTTTTCCCGTCACCGCTGTATTAAACTTTGGGTGGGTGTATCTATGTCTGAGTTTTATCAAGTGATTGCTGCAAATTTCCACCTTTTTCCTTGCTTGAAAAATTTTCTAATACCTCTGGGTCCTTAAATTCTCGGGGGAAAATTTGATCCTGATGTTTTTTCCGCTTTTTTGGTTTTTCTTTAACGTATTCGGATAGTAATCATCACAAGTTCATAAACACCCCCAAATGCCCTCTCCGGGAAAAAAATTCGTGTTGGCAATTTTTAAACCCCTTAGCCTGAAACCTTTCTTTTCACCAGTTTAAATCTTTTTGGGTTTGGGGTGTTCTCCTTTTGGGGCTATCCCATGTCCAATTTTCGGTTTTCTGTGTGGGCCAAGTGTATTCATTAGCGGGAGGTTTTTACTGGCAAACTCCAGGAGTCTCAACCCCTTTTTTCTTTGGGAGGGCTTTATTTTTGGGGCCCCAAACCCCCCCCCAGTCTTTCCATGACTTCCCTTTTCCTTGGCGTTCCGTCCCCTTGCAAAAATGGGGTTTCTTTTTTGGGGTTTTTTGATTCGGGAACCTCTTTAGGGTCATAAAATTTTTTAACGGCTTCTTTGGTTTTGGTCTGATGTGGGGGGGGAATGCCTTTTACTATAGTTTGTTAAAGGGGGTTGCTCTCGGGCAAAGGGGTAATAAGTCTGCTGGACACAGGTGACATCACCCAACGGTGTTCCGGGGGTCTTTAAACGAGAAACCCCACCCGTGTTATGTTTATCCTGGCCCCATTTGTAGTATATTTGTGGCTTCCGGGGGCGTTGTTTCCCCCATGTTTTTCCCCCGACTTCGCACCCCCAAAGGGGTTGTCCCAATTGTTACCCTAAATTTCTCAGGGTGTCAGTTCTTCCACTTTCCCCGGCAGCTTTTTTAGGGGCCCGTACTTTCCCAAGTGCCAATATGGTTTTTTGTTTCTGGAAAGAATTTTGCTGCTTTTTTAACATCAGTACATACTTTTCGAAAATTTTTCCTGATGAGCAACAAAAGGGCCGGGGCCCTTTGGGTTAACCCGGGCGACGCCCGTTTCCTTTAGGGGAGATTTGGCGTCTTTGTCTTTGGGGTTACGGGGGCAATCAAACCTGGGGGGCCCCATCCCCTCCAGGGGGTTTCAAGCAAAGTTTTTTCAACCTGAGCGTTTGCGGCTAGGAAAAGGAAACCAAAAGTGAAATTTTGGTTAAATAGGGGGAATCAGGAAAAGGACAACAGATTTGAAAAACCTCACTTGAAAGTGAAAACCGCAAGAGCACAAAAATTCGAACTTTTTTTGGGTTTTATATACTATTTCCCTTTTTTGACAAATTTTGGGCGGGTTTTCCCTTGGGAGCAGAGCTGATTGGCCCCAAAATGTGCCACTTTTTTGGGTTTTCTGCTTGCATATAAATTCTCTCTTTACCAAAGGGGTCTATTTTACACACTCACACAAAATTTGGAATGGTCAACTCTTTGGGCTGCCTTTGGCTCTTTTACGGACAAAGGGTGTGCGCCCACCCCCAAATTTTCTCATTTTAGGGTTTTCAGAAAAACCATAACCACCAGGTCAAAAAAAAAACTAAAAAGAAATTTGGGGGGTGGGGGGCTGGAAATGTGGGGTTTTTTAAACGGATTTTAAACCCCGTACTTAAGATTTTTGAGGGTTCCCTTAAACCTAGACCCGATCACTTTCTGTCCTAAAAACAAGTCTTTGGGTTTAATGTAAATTTAATAAAATTTGGTAAAATAGGGACGTCTAAGTGGGCTTTGTATTTTTTAAAAACACAAAAACCCTATTTTCTAGGAAAAAAACCCCGTCCGAGTTTGGGACGGGGGAAAAATTTTTTTGGGTCTCGAATTATTTATTCTTTCCGGCGCATGTTTGGGTTAAAGAATTATGTAGGCCCATTTTCGGGGTTTAAAAAAAATTTGGAAGAGGGCCCAAAATTTAAAGGGAAATTTTTTGTACTATTTTTTTTGGGGGCCTTCCCCAGTTTAAACCCCCCGGGAGTAAAGTCAGAATTTCGTTCGGGGGCGGCTCAAAACATCTTCTGTAGGAGCCCCTCTTAACAATGAAAAACCCAAAGGAAAGGTTTTGTGGGAATTAAATGTTTTCTAGCCCATTTTAAAATTTTGGGCGAATTCAAGTTTTAAAGATGAAATTTTGAATAAGTAGACAAGGTTTTGTGTTGTCCCAACCGGGCCTAAAAACGAGCCCACAGCAACAATAAATTGACAAAATTAGAGCTTAAAAAGTTTCCCTTTACAAGTTAAAACTGTTTTCTTCGGGGTTTGTTCTGGGATTTCCCAAAAAAGTTTGCTGGATTTTGTTTTGTTCCCGGGGGAAAATTATAAAATTAGTTCTCATAAAAGGCTTTTTAAAAGAGGGCCCTTATTTCCTTTTCTCACGTTCACCCGGGAGCTAACGTTTTAAAAACCCCCTTTTGTCACATCCATTTCAACCCCAAAAAAATTAATTTGGGGCAAGCGTGCAAGTATTTAATTGAGAAGTAATGTAACTGTCAAGTTCATTGAAAAGGGGCCAAATTTCAGGTACGGGGGAATCAATTTTTACAAACAATCCTTTAAAATGTATGGAAATTCTTAATTGTAAAAAAGCCCCTAAATTCAAGCCCAATGCGCAAAACCCTTAAGGGGTTTTCCTTTAACGTATGCAATTTAATTGGGCCCAGTTTGGGTGAGCACAAAAAAATCTGAAATTTTTGACTTTCCCCTTTATCAAATAAAAATTTACTCCACAAAATTTTTTTTTTTCAGATAAAATTTTAAACTCCCCAAATTCCCTTTTTTTTTTTAAATCAGGATCCATTTGAACTTTTGGGCCCATTTATCCCCCCAAAATTTTAAATAGAAAAAAAGGGAATGTAGCCTTTGAACTTACCCAAAAAGGGTGATAGAAAGAGGCTGATTTTTTTTTTTCGGGATAAACAAGCGGGGTAGGTAAAAAAGTAACCTCTTAGGGGATATCTGCCCATGAAAAAAAATAAAGAAAACCCCTTTAAATTTTGCAGTTTCGAGACAGTTTCCTTTTTTTTTTCCCTTTCCCACAGGTGCTAACTTTTAAAAGGGTTACATTGCGTGGGGGAAAATTAATTTGGGTTCTTTGAAGTGGGGAATTTCCCTGATCGATCTTTTTCTTTCGAGAGGGACAAAAAAAAAGTACCAGGGAAATACACTCTTTTTTCAAAACAGAGATGCACGCTATTCAACGACCTGAGGAAATTGAACCGACGAAAAAGCCCCTGCAAACTAAGTGTACACCCACAAAGGGGAAATCTAAAAAGGGATTTCCCAAACTATTTTTTTCCCAAAAAAAACACAAAAGACATGAAAAAAGCGAACAAAGAAGAAAAAGAGAAAAACATAATCTTTTACAACCTTTTTTTGAAGAATACCAGTTTACAACTTTGCACTGACTTCAAAAAAAAGGGGAATAACTGTGAGAGTTAAAGAAAAATGTAAATGCTTTTTAGGGTTTTATATTTTGTGACCAAAGCGCGCATGAAACCCCACCCCAAACACACACACAAAACACACCACAACCACAAACACACAACTTTTTGGGTTTTATATAAAAGAGCAGAAAAAATTTTGTATTGTTTAAAAAACCCACCCCCTGCCCAATTGAAGTTATAAGCAAAAAAATTTCCATGACATTTGGAAACCGCTTTTATTCAAAAAAGCAGTTTATGAAAAGGGGTTTTTAATAAAAAATGAAACCTCTGAAGTTTTACCAAAGTTTTAAAATTAACCCAAAACATAGACACAACCATTTGCAAACCCATTTCCAAGACCCAGAAAAAAACCTAAATAAATCAAACCCTCCTTATTCTGCAGTGCCTATGTTTTTAAACCAAAAAAAAAAATTTAAAATATATTAAAAGAAAAATTTTCGTATAAAACACACACATCTAAAAATATTTTTCAAAATAAAAGTACAAAACCCAATTGAAAACTTGGGGGAGTGTTTTTAAGTCCCCAAAAGACTTATTATTTTTCTTTTAAATTCAAAATATGACCCTTTTTTTTCATATTCATATAGAGTACATGTGAAAGGGCATTTTTCTTTATATGGGTTATATATATCAACTCCAACCCGTTTTGAAAAAGGTGTGGGTGTGTGTTGCGTGTGGTGTGTTTTGTTTTGTGTTGTTGTGGGGTGGTGTTGTGTGTGTGTACAAGTATTGTAAAAGTGTGTGAGTGCGTGGGGGTTTTGGGGGAAATTTGGTTGGGTTTTTTGGTTGTTTATTTTCCTTGCTGTTTTGGTTTTTTTTACGTTTTTTTGTTTTTACACAAAAAATAGCTGATTTATTTAATTTTTTTCGCTGTTAGTTTTTTTTGTCATTGTATTAGATGACAAAAATTGTTATTGCAAAGTTGGGTACGGGGGGGGGGTTTAAACATTGCCTAAATTTTATTCTTTGAGGGAAGGGAAAACGTTTTTTCTCCCTTAAAAATTCAAAAAGCACTTGTACATGCGTGTAATGACCGGGGGAAAGGGGGGGAATGGATTCTTTATTTTTACTTCTTTGCTATAAATTCCAATGGTTTTTTGGTTTATTCTTTTTTTCCTTTTATATGGTATTTATTGGTGGGGGGGTTTGGGGGGAGTATTTTATGTAAAGTGTTTACATGACACTTTAAAGCTTCCTCTTTTTAAATCCTTTTGGGTTTGGGTTGTTGTTGTGATTGGTGGGGGTAAAGGGGGGGGGGTTTGGTTTTTTTTGCTTTTTTTTTTTGTTTTGGGTTTAGGATGGTTTTTTTTGGGGGATTGGGGGGGGTTTTTTTTGGATTTTTTTTCGTCTTTTGTTTTTTCATTTTGTTTTAAATTTTTTTTTTTGTTTGCCCTTTTTTGTTTGTTTTTTTTTGGGGTTTTTTTTTTGTTGCTTGTTTGTTTGTTTTTTGAGGATTTTTTTTAAAGTTTCTTGAATTATTTAAATTTGTTTGGTTTAATTTTTTTTCCCGGGGTTTTTGTTTTTTTTTTAATTCCAAATAGCATTTGTTATTGTTTTTTTTGGGTTTTTGATTTGTATAGTTTCCAATAGATTGGTTTTTTTTTTATGTTACTTTATACATTATCTTTTTTCTCCTTTTTTTTTTGGATAATTGCTTTATAAAAAAAGAAAAGCCCGCTTTTTCCAAGGGTACCCTAAAAATAAAATTTTGACTTTGATTTTGTATGCATCCCCAATTTCTTTAACCTTGGGTATTTTTCCCTCACGCTTTTTCCTGAAAAAATTTTGGGAAAGTCGGGTATTAGCAGTATAAAAAGGCTGATGATCCCTTTTTTAAAGGACAAAAGATAGGCAAACAGCTACAATTTTGGTTTGAATTTCAGGGTTTTTCCCTTTTAAGTTCATTTTTTTTTCAGGTTTTTTTTGGTTTGGTTTTTTTTTGGGAGGGTTGAAAAATTTTTTAAAAAAGGAAATTTGCGGCAATTTAAAACTGGATTGAAAGAAGGGGTTGTGTTTTTTATAAAAAAAAAAACGAGAAGCCCTTTCTCAAAAAACCCTTTAAGGGGGGTGATTAAGTCGTAAAAGTTTGAATTTCTGTTTCCAAAAAGAAAATGTTAAGGATTCACAACCCCACAGTTTTTGGAAAAAAAGCAATGTTGTGACTAACTTTGATATGGGCCCCGGGGGGAAAAAACCAATGTATTAACTTGTATGCATTTTTTAACTTAAGACCGTTTCATCACCCACATATCTTTTGCCCGGGGGGGAACTAAAAGATTTAAAAAAACCCAAAGCTTCCCCCAAAACCCCCGCATTCTCGATTTTGAAGAAAGTCGTTCCACTAAAGGGTTGCCCTCTCTGATTTGTTTTTCCACTTTGGTTTTCCTCTGTCTGCCTCTTCTTCTCCCCCCCCTTTTTACTGTTCCCGGGTGGGGGCAGTTTTCCCCACCCAAAGTTCGTATGAGTCCCTTTGCCACTTAATTGTTTTTTAATTTTTGGGTTTTCACAAAAGTCAGGACCCTTTTCATATGACCCGTTTGGGGTTTTGTTTCGGTTACACTTCCCAGTAACTTTTGGTTTTGTTCTATTTTTTTTAATTATTTTATTCGAGGATATGGAATAAGGGACTTAGGGCTTTTCAATTTTTTGTCCCTGTTTTATGCATTTTTTAATTTTGTCATATGTTTCCCCCCCGCCCAATGGCTTTTCTCTTACGAAAAAAACCGGGGTTTAACGTTTTACGCAAATGTTTTGTGGCGTTTTGCACGCGGGGGCCCCGGTTTTTTAGTTCATCCGAAGGGGTTTTTTTGAGAGTGGTGGCCACTGATGGTTTAAATCCAGGGGGAAAAAATCCCCTTAAAAAGGAATCGAACCGGTTTGGGGCAGATTTTGAGTGCAATGTTTTTAAACCGCTAGGCTATCCCGTCCCCCCGTATAATTGATCTGTATTTTGAATTTCCAACGATTTTCAAAGACAGTCATCCTCCATTGTCTGTATCCTTCTTCCCCAAAATCTGCTGCTGTTATTGGCCTCGTTTCCCCAAAGGTTAAAAACTAATGAGGACATGAACCCCGGGGAAACCCTCGTCTGATCTTGGGAAAGGAATGGGGGAAGTTCTTGTCGTTTTTGAAGCTTTTTGTTTTTTTCATTTAATTTTTGTTCTGAGCTGTCCAGGAAAAAATTTTAGGTGTTTATCATTTATATGACCATTTAAAACTTTTCCCAAAAGGGTATTTTCCCAGGGCATTCGCCCAAGACGTTGACTTATGCGATTTCCATGGGTTTGGGGTAGATTTTTGGAAAATTGAAGTTTTTGTATGTGGGAAAATTTTGCATGCGATGGTACTTTACCCAAATATATAAAACCCCCGTTCGGATAAATACAAAAATAAAATAATGCATGCTTTCACATCGCAAGCGGTCAAGTTTCAAAAATAAATGATTTCACTGAATTTTCACACATTTTTTTTACTAAAGGGTTTTCCCTTTTTTCATTTTTCATGACAATTAATTTGGGGAAAAAGTGGAACAATTACTGCTTTTAATGAAAAAAAATGCTGGATCCTACAAAGATTACAAAACGAAACTGGTTGCAATGTGATTTAACTTTGTTTCATTTGCTTTTTTTAAAAGTTTTCTGTTTAGAGGGCATTTCCTTGAAAAAAGGTCTTATTTGGGGAAAAAAGTAATGTCTTATTTAGGGCAAGCTGTGGGGGAAACAAGTGTTTGAAACCAATTAAAGCCCAAAACCCTAATGTCTTTGGGTTTCTTTCCTTGTCCAGCTGTTCTCTAAAATCGGGAAAACGGTTTCCAAATTAATTTGTGATTTTTAATTTTTCTCATAAATATAAAAATTGGGGGGTAGTTCCCGTGTTGTTAAAATCAGTTTCCCGTTTATGTCAAAACTAGAAATTAAAAAGCTTTGAACAAAAAGGGAAAATAGGAGTTTTTGCTCTCTCCAAAAAGGGGAAACCCAAAGAGTAAAAAAAATTTACTGAGCCGGTTATTTTATATTATAAACACTGCCAAAAAGAAAGTAGGGCCCGGGGTGGGTTTCATTTTCCACAACGGGGAGAAATTTGCTAGGGCCCCAAACAATTTTGGGGGGAAGAGTCAAGGGGTTTTCATCTTTGGGGGAATCCATTTTGGTTTACTGCGGGTCGGAGGATTTCTTGACTCTTATAAAACCCCTTTAAAAAAGTTTTCAATCCCTTCTGGAAAATTCCCCCCCCCCCCTCCTCGGTTTTCGGGGTCAGCGAATATTTAACCAACCCCACAATCCTAATTTTTGTGTTGTTTCGAGTTTTTAATGTGGATCGCATTTTTTACCTAGAAATCACTGTCAGGGGGGATCAGAAATCCGGAGATAATTTACTTATTTTTTGGTGCTGTATTTAAAAACGTACAAGACGAAACCACCCGATGAAAGATCTCTGGGCAATTTCGTGGGCCAGGGATATAAAACACTGCACGAAATGGTTTTGGGGAAAGCAAAAACCCCCCGGGTTTTAAAGCAACCTTTTGGGGTTTCCCTTTGAGAGTTTATTTTTCCCAACCAAGGGGGGGTTATCTCCCCCTTTGTTACGGGTAATCAAAGAACAAAAATTAACCCAAATTTTTTTTCCCCAAGATGGCCCGGAATACAGTTGCTAAAAAAAAACACCGTGAAGTCGCAGGTCTGGGAAAAGGGGCATGGAGTGTTTAATTTCCCTTAAAAATGTATTATGAACAGCATCCTGAATTTTACCCACAGCCCGACAAATCTTAAAATGGGGGGGGGTTTCTGTTTGCAAGGGGTTTTTTTCCAAAAAAAGAGCCCCGGGGCATAAGCCCCGCAGAAAAATAGATAGATAGATAATATTTGGTTTGGTTAAAAGATAGGGATTTTGATAGATATAAGATAGATCTAAAAGTATTTTAGATGTAGTTATTAGATAGTAATAGAAAAGTAGATAGTTAAACTTTTTATTTGATAAATATGATAAAGATAGCTATTACACAGATGGATAAATTTTGATAGATAGAATTAGATAATAGATAGATAAGAAGAAAAGATAGATAGATAATAGATAGATTTGATAGATTTTTTAAAAAATAGATAGATAGAAGATAGGTTTGGTAATAGGGCAAAAGATTAAAGGGAGGTAAGTGAAAAAAATAATAAATTGATAGATAAATAAATAGTAGATAGGTAGAAGATAGATAGATAGATTTGATAGATAGATAAATAGATAGATAGAAATAGATAGATAGATGAAAAGATAGATTGATAGATAGATAGATGAAAATAGATAGTTTAGATAGATAGATAAAAGAATTTTAAAAGTTTTGAAAGATAGGGTAGATAGTTTAATTAAAAAAGATAGATGTGGGGGTGTGTTTTGTGTGTGTTTTCTCCCCCCCTTTTCCCCGGCTTTGGCTCCAAGGGTTTATCCCAAAGGCAGATTTTTCCCTTAGGGATCGTTTTTTTGCCCCTTCCCTTAAGGGACCCATTTCCCATTCGGGAAAACCAAAAATGGCAATGGGGTTTTAATGTTTTAAACCATAAAAAAGCAGCTTGTAGATGCGAACTGGGCCACACTTGGTGAAAGAGAGAACCATCAATCCTAATAAAGATAACTAAAAACCTTTTAATGCCCCTATTTCCTTCCCTACCCTAAATGATACAAAAAAAAACAAATGGGGCACTTTATCTTTTATAAATAATCAAACGCTTTGGGGGTTTGTTGGAAGCAAAAACCCCCTAGGGGGCCCCAAAGGGGTTTTTTCCCCCACAAATTTTCCGGTGTTTTAAACTTTTTCACATCATCTTTTGATTCAAATATTTTTTTAGGAAAGTTTTTTTTGCAACAAAAATAAAATGAAAACGATGATGATGATGATATGATGATAAATTAAAAATAACTAACAAAATAACAGCAAAAACAACCGACGAAATAATAAACAAGAAGAAGAAGAAGAAGAAGAAGAAGAAGAAGAAGAAGAAAAAAAGAAGAGGGAAAAGAAAAAGAAAGAAAAAAAGAAGAAGGAAAAAACACAACAAACAACCAAACAAATGGAATTAAAATAGGCTTTTCTTTTCAAAAACAAATCAAAGCGTTTAAATTAATCTTTCTCTTACAAGAACAACTACAAAAATTTGTGTTTTCAAATTAAAAAGTTCACCATATTCACACACCCAACCCAAACCCCCACACACACACAACACAGACACACACACCCCAAAACACAAAACCCCCACACACACACAAAATACACCACCACCCACACACACACACACACACACACATATATACACACACACACAAAACACAAAACACACACACAATAAAGGTTTTTACACTTTGGGAGGGGGAATGGGGGTTTTTTTTTTGCTGCTGAGGACAAAGGCAAAAAGAGATAAACAAAGGGCCGAATCTTTGGTTTTGAAATAACATAAAAACCCATAAAAATTGAAAAGAAAACCCCGGAGAGAAAAAGCGTTTTTTGAACTCATGTGTAAAGAAATATAAAATGCTTCCCCGTGGGCTTCCGACCCCGGGGATGGAAAATGAAAAACTGGGGATGGCGGGGTGGGGGGATTTTAGAAAGAGGGGGCGGGACCGCAGGACGGGGGAAAGTCACAACAGAGGCAGCAAAAACCCCAAATACAATAGGAAAAAGAAGGAGTTTAAAATCAGTCGAAACCCCCCTCTCCCCAAAATCCTTCGGGTGAACTTTAAAAACCGGGGGTCCCGCTTTCGAACCCCACGCAGAACAACTTGGGCACACTTTTAAAACCCGTTTCCCCTTTTCGTAAGAGTTTGGTTGTGTGCCGGGGGGGAAAAAGTTGACAAATTTTCAAAAACCCCATAACACGGGACTGGAAAAGTAAAAAAACTCATTAGTGCTTTTTTCATTATCCTTATATAACAAAATTAAAAATTTTTAAAAATAAAAGGAAAAAAAATAGATAAAAAAAAAGATGCAAATAGTTTTTTTTTTTAGAATAAACTCTGATTTTTACCTCTCAAAAAAAAAGCTCTTGTCCATTTAAAAAGAAATTTATTATTTTTTGCGTTTCCCGCTTTAAAAACCCTGGGGGTCCCCCCAGAAAAAGATCGACTAAAATATCCACCTTGGAAAACACTGTGAGGGAAAGGAAATTTCCGCGGATGAAAATTTGCATTTTTTAATCTTTTTAACACTCGCCCTAAGGGAGCCACACTCCGACTTCAAAGGGTTTTTTCCCTTTTTTACAAAGGAAGTGCCGGGTTTTTCATTTAAGATTTTCCATTGGGAAAGCAAACTCAACACCCCCATGTTTAAAAAATAACAAGTTTTAAATGAAGGGCCCTTTCAATTAGCTGACATAAATTTCTGATACAGCTTTTGGCCGGGGGCCCAAAAAATTCCTTTTTAAAAAACAATTTTTAAATGAGGGTAAAGGAAAAAAACGACAGGAAAAAGAGACAGAGGGACAAGTCAAGAGGGGACACAAAAAGACAAAGAGAAGACAAAAAGAGAGACAAAAGAAAGGGCACAGAGACAGAGAGAGAAAAGAGGAGAGAGAGAGAAAGAACCGGGGGAGAGAAGGGGGGGGGGGGGAAAAAAGAAAGAGAAAGAAGCAAAACCGTAATTTTAACTAGAGAAAACAAGAAATAACAGTTTTAAATCCACAAAAAAGTTTTTTTTTTTTTACAGGTAATAACTTTTTTTTCTTGTAACTGCGGGAGAAATTTTTGGCCTTGGTTTAAACGGGGGACCCAACCTGGTCCCACTTCGACGAAAACAAATGTTTTTCGTGAGATGGTCGGGCCCCTTCGTTAAATTTTGTCGCTGGGTTACCGCGCGTTGTTTCATTGGCCACGATTTGTGAAATACTGTACTTTTTAAAGTTTGGGTTTTTTTTTTTTTAAATTAAACATCCCAAAATGTATACACACGCGTCTGACTGCACGTACATGTTTTCGTTTTTTTTCGTTTATTTTTTGTTAAAATTTTTTTATAATAAAATAATAGAATAAACCTCATGTGATTTTTTTTTACCAAATTTTTTTGTGTATGCGGTTTTGTAAATTGTGTCCCTCTATTCCCCCCCGGTGCACAAGGCCTACTCTTACGAAAAAACGGAAAAGGAAATTTAAAAGGGGGCGCAAGATGTTTTGCGGCGGGGCACCCGGGACTCGGGTTTTTTTCATCCCAAAGGGCTGTGTAAGCACGGGTTTTTGTAGCCGCGCGCGCGCAAAGCGCAGTGTGTTGTTGTGGGAGGGGGTGCCTGAAAAAATTGTGTGTTTTGTGTGGTGGGGTGTGTGTGTGTGGTTTTGCGCGCCGCGCCGCGGGGGGTTTTGTGTTGTGTGTAGGTATGGGTGTGGTGGAGACGGGAGGATTTATAGATTGTTGGGGGTTTTGTGCGTGGGGGGTGTTTGGGGCGTGTATTATGTGTTGGTGTATGGTTTTTTGTAATGTTGTGTACGTGTTGGAAGTTTGTGTGCACGGCGCGGGTTTTTGTGTGTGTGTGGCATTTCGAGCGCGCGCCTGCCGCGGGGGTGTGTGTGGTGTTTTTGCTAGCGCGGCACCAAAGTTTTCCCCTAATATCAGAAAACAGGGTTTTGGAAAATCAAAAAACATTTACCACCTCATTCTTCTAAAGACACACACATAAACACACTTACCCCCACACTTGCTAAAACACACCTAACACACACCTTACAAAAACACACACACTTTAAATCAAACACAAAACACTAACATTCCCCGTGCAACTTTCATGCTTAATCAATTAAAACCATCTTAAATTTTTAAATTTAAATTTGACACAAAAATCAACACACCAACACACCCAAAACACACAACAACACAACCAAACCACACACACCGGGACCCCACACACAAAAACACCCCAAAAAAACACACACCACACACACACACACACACCACACCACACACACACACAACCCCAAAAACACAACAACACAAAAGCCCAATGGTCAAACATTGCGTTTTTGCAAACTGACGACCCGGGGTTTGATTCCCCTTCAAGGGGTATTTTTCCCCCCGGGTTAAATTAGGCAGAAAACCCCTCTCCCCAAAAATCCCTTTGGATGAGCTTAAAAAGAAACCCCCTTTTGGGGAAAGACGCCCGAAAATCCCTTTCGCACACGTTAAATCGTTCCCTTTTTCTTTAAAATAGCCTTTGGGCCGGTGGGAACTTTTGGCAGAATTTTTAAAAATCGGCCCCAAAACACGGGGAAATGGATGTAAAAAAGCACATAAATGCTAAATTTCCCTTATCCTCGATTTATAAAAAAAGTTTTAAAAAAAAAAACAACCCATAAAACACAAACACACACACCACTCGCCACACACACACCCCACAACCACAACAAAACACACAACAAAACACCACACCACACACACACACACAACAATTTGTCCGGCCCCGTAAGGTATTAAAAAGGTTAGAAGTTGCAAGTCATGCAGACAGCCTACCGACCATAGTGTAAAACCCCGTCACCTACTTGAATACTTGTTTTATTTTGTTTGTTCGTTTTGGTTTTTTTTGTTGTTTGTTTGGGCTGTTTTTCCCTCCCTCGACCTTTGAGATTTGGGGGTTAAACAAATTTAAGGTTTTCCCGGGGGGATGTGACCCTTTTTTTTCTCCCTCTAATTTTGGTAGCCACTTTGGGGACTTAGGAAACGTGTTTTGAAACACACAACCCCCTAGCGTTGGGGTTTTGGGGTTTTTTTTTTTTAATGGGCATCTTTCTTAACAGCACCCGAAAGGCCCTTTTCTTCCCAAAGGGGTTTAACGGGGTTTTAGCTAACGTTTTGCCGAGTTTTGGGGGGGAGAGGGGGAGGAAGGAGAGAAGAAAAGGAAAAGAGAGAGAAAAAGAGTTTTGGAAAAAGGGGAAAAAAGAGAGGGGAGAGGAGAGAAAGAGAGGGGATAGAGCGAGAGAGAAAAGTGAGAAAGAGAATAGAAAAAATAATTAATTTTAATAATAAAAATAATGAATATAAATAAAAAAAAAAATAAAAAATTTAAAAATAAAGCATCGATTTTTTATAGCGCTAAGAGAGAGTCGCATGTGTTGGTGGTGTGTGTGTGGGGGGTGTGTGGGTGTGTGTTTGGGGTGTGTTGTGTTCCCCCGCGCGCCCCGTTTTAAAAAACCCTCACCGTCACGAAAATTTTTTTCGGGTTTGTTTTTCTGTTGCAAATGGGAAAAAACCCACTTTGAGTTTAAATTTCATCCCTTGGGGGGACATCAACCCAAAAGGGGTAAACGAAAAAGGAAAATTTTTTTTTTTTAAATTCATTTTCTGCTGTACTTTCTTTTTTTTTTTTCAATCACAGTCGGATTTCTCGAGGGAAACCCAAAAGAAGATTAAAAAAAAACAAAAGCAAACCCAAAAACAACCAACAAAAACCCGCAACAAAAAAACAAAAACAAAAAACAACAACAAACAGCAACAAACCCAAAAAAAAAACAACAACAACAACAAAAAACCAAAAAAAAAAAAACACAACAAACAACAAAAAAAACAGCAAAAAACATCAAAAAACACCCCAACCCAAAAAAACGACAAAGGGGAACACAAAAACCTTATTTTCCTTCCCCAATTTTCCAAATTCAAGCAGCTGTCCCAAAGATTTGTTTGTGAACTAATTAAAGGGGTTTCCCTTACTATTTTCCGGGGGGAAGGGGGAAAATTTTACATTTGCGTTAGACGTTTCCGGGAAAAAACCCGGGGCTTTCTTTATATTCTAAAATAAAAAAACAAAACTATCTTCCACAAGGTTACTCGGTTTTTCTGTGTTTGGGTTTTTTTTTCTTCTCTTACCTTAAATTTTTGGGTTTGGGTCAGTGGGTTTTTTTTTTTTTTTAGGGGGGGGACTGTGTCCGTAGAGAAAGGGGGAGAAATTTCATAGTTCCAGTCCCCATTGGGAATTCCCACTGGTTTTTCCCCCTTGCTAGGGCTTATGGGGTTTTTAAATTGAGGAAGGATTGATAAAAGAAAGACAAGACGGGGCCCAACGGAAAAAGGAGGAGGAGGGCGAGATATGATGGTGGTTTGGGGTTGGGGATGGGGGGTGATGGGGGATAGGGTGATGAAATTTTGATGGGGAGCCCACAGACGATGAGGGTGACGCGGGCCACGGGCGATGATATGACCCACGACATGAAGATGACGGTGGGGGGGTGGTGGTGGTGGTTGGGGGCAGGGTGGTGGTTTTTGGTGGTGAAAACAAAGACGGGGGACGAGGCTGATTATGATGATGAAAGATGATGGGGATATTTATGACGGCGACGACGACGACGACGACGCGAAAGACGCGATAAAAACGACGGTTTGACGAGGGGACGTGAGAAGATGTGATGATGATAATAACGACGACGATGATGATACGGGACGAAAAGAAGAAGAAAAGATGATGGTGATTGTGAGATAAATTATAAAAATTTAAAAATAATGATAATTTAAAAAAAATAATAGTATACTTTCTACTAATAAAAAACACACCAAAACACATTACCACCAAACATAAAGCACACACACACACACACAAAAAAACACAAAGCACACACACAAAAAACAAACCCCCACACACACACGCACACAAAAACACCCCCCACCACACACACACACACACCCACAGAAATTTCGATCACCCCGAAAAGTTTTGAAGGGTTTTACTAAACGTGTAGACTTCAAGCATACACCATTCACCTGTCGGTAGGCCAGTAACACTAGAAGAACACATCTGTTTGGTAAACGTGCTCCATAAACATCGTGTACCCATACCGATTACCATGGAAACAGGATGGCCTTGTGGTTAGAGCGTTGCACATTAGTTCTCGTGATCTGCTGACCCGAGTTCGAATCCCTTTCAAGGGGATATTTTCCTCTGGAGTTACCATCAGTACCGACTCCACTCTCCCCAAAAGTCCTTCGGATGAGACTATAAACCGAGGCCCTTTGTGCGAACGCACGCAGAACATATTGTGCAGAAGATAAAACCTGTTCCACTTTTCGGAAGGGTAGGCTATTGTGGGCTGGTGGGAACGTATGACAAAAGTTACAAAACTGCTCAAATACGTAAACTGGATGTAAAAAGAAACACAGGAGCGCTTATTCCATTATCCTCGAAGTAAAAGACTAACTAAAAAAAAATAAATAAAATAGTACTAGACCTTTTACGTTCTTGGACGAAGTGGACAATATTAAATTGAGGTTTTTTTTATTGTTGATTTATTCGTTTTTGTCCAATAGGTCTACTACACCAATGCAAAGATGTTACCGTTCATCTGTCCTATAACATTTAATTTTGTAACACAAGATTTTTGGGTATTAATTAGCTGTCACTTAGCATTAAGCTATAAAAAAACACACGCTATTTTAAGACTGAATTTAAATCAAGATATTTTAAGATTAAAAGTAAGCTCTTTTTTCTTGAGGACGCAATAGCTCAGTGGTCAGAGCACTCGCTTTTTTCCCCAGGTAAGGCTAAGCAGCATTGAGCGGGGTTACCAAGTTGATGGGTAACCATTTATACGTCTTGGCTTCAGCACAGTCCCCCAGTTCACCCAGCTGTAAATGGGCATCTGCCCTGTTAAGGGTCAGGGAAGGTAAAGCAGCGAGGGAGAGGAGATGGGCGCCGCCCTCAATATGCTGACCCCTGGAGAAGTTGAGGTATCTGACGCCTCGCTCCCCTGCACCTTCATATTTCATGGAGCACCTTTGCTTTTACCTGTTTTAAAGACTCCATGGAAACTGTGCCTGTTGACATATATCAATAACGAAAAGGACAGGTGACTGCCTTGTAAATGTAGGTATGAGCCGGTCTATTTGCTTTACTTAGCAATATGATTTGTGGCACCATTGTATGCCTTTCATATGTTGATGATAAGATCAGTTTTAGAAATTTTCTGCGACATTTCTGATGTTCATATTCAAAATTTCACGTGGATGGACTGCTAGGGTGAAAGCAGCATCTTATAAACATGAAAACAACCACGATACCTTGAAAATATACTAGAGCAAACTACGAGCTTATGATAATGACTAGCAGAATGTTATATTTCTTGTTCCTGGTCTTTATGTTGTTATTATTAATGTTGTTGTTGTTAATGTTGTTGTTATTATTGTTGTTCTTCTTGTTTTTCTTCTTCTTCGCGATTTTTTTTTCTCAGCAATTCTTCTTCTTATTCATTCTTCTCTTCGCAATTTTTCTTTTCTCTTCTTCTTCTTCGCTTCTTCTTCATTTTCTTCTTCTTCTCTTCTTCTTTCTTCTTCTTCTTCTTCTGATTCTTCTTACTTTTCTTCTTCTTTCTTTCTTTCTTCTTCTTTTCGAATTTTTCTTCTTTTGTTTCTTCTTTTTTCTTCTTCTCTTCTTCTTCTTTTCTTCTTCTTCTTCTTCTTCTTCTTATCCCTTTTTCCAATTCTTCTTCTCTTCTTCTTCTTCTTCCTTCTTCTTCCTCTCTTTCTTCTCTTCCTTCTTCTCTTCTCATTTCTTCTTCTTCTCCTTGATTCTTCTTCTTCTTTGCATTCTTCTTCTGAAATTCTTCTTCTTCTTCTTCTTCTTCTTCTTCCTTCTTCTGCTTCTTCTTCTTTCATTCTTCTTCTCTTCTTGCATTCTTTCTTGCATTCTTCTTCTTGCATTCTTCTTCTTCTTCTTTGCATTTCTTCTTCCTCTTTGCATTCTTCTTCTTCTTCTTTTTTCTTCTACTTTTTCTTCGCAATTTTCTTCTTCTTCTTCGCAATTCTTCTTCTTCACATTTTTCTTCTTTCTTCGCAATTCTTCACAATTTTTCTTCTCTCGCAATCACTTCTTCTTCTTCCTAATTCTTCCTAACTTTTCGTATTCTTCGCAACCCATTTCTTCCGCAGCATCTTCTCAATCTTCTTCTTCGCAATTCGTCTTTGCAACTTGTCTTTGCAATTCTTTTCTTTTGCACTTCTTCTTTTGCAATGTTCTTCGCAATTCTTCTTCATCTTCTTCGCAATTGTTCTTGCATATTTTTTCCTTGCCAATTATTTTCTTCTTCTTCGCAATCTTCTCTTTTCATTCTTCTTCTTCTTCTTCTTCTTCTTCTTCTTCTTCTTTTCTTCTTCTCTTCTTCTTCTTCTTCTTCTTCTTCTTCTTCTTCTTCTTCTTCTTCTCTTCTTTTCTTCTTCTTCTTCCTTCTGCAATTCTTCTTCTTTGCATTTCTTCTTCCTTTTCTTCTTCTTCTTCTTCTTCTCCAATTCTTCTCTCATTCCTTCTTCTTTGCATTCTTCTTCTTCTTCTTTGCAATTCTTCTTCGCAGTTCTTCTTCTGCTTCTCAGTTTATCTACGCAATTCTTCTTCGCAAGTCTTTTGTTTCTTCTTGGCAATCTTTTTCTTCGCAATTATTTCTTTTTCTTTTGAACTCAGCCTGCAATTGTTCGGGCATCGTGCTAAGGAGTCGTTGACCAAATTCCTATGTCCATGTCAATTGTTAGCCAAAGCGAATGGACCCCATTCGATGATTCTGTTACGTATTTTAGTATGTCTGCCATTATATCTGCCTCTCCTTTCGTGTTTTGCCATAGTCATTATTTTAGTTCACGAATCCTTTCACCGAGCCTTTCGCATTGTGTTACAAGGACATACCATACTATGCTATTTTCGTTTCAATTCTGAAATTGGATATATAATATTGCTTTATGGCATGATAACCTTTTTCATAGGATGTTTGGAGAAATTATCGCTGAAAAGCGTGTGATTTGATATCCACTTTTTGATATTGTCAAAACGACTAAAACGAAGAAAAAAAAGAAACTGTAATATCATTTACCATTATAAAAAGATTCCATGATAACCCACCTACACAATAGATCATATCAGATTCGACGAGCACCAATTTATCTATGGAACATCGTCAATTCATTTACAATACATTCTCTCTTTTGAACAGAAATAACCGATCATAAAAGATGAAAGAAATAACGACAAAAAAGATGTTATAGATTTTTGTTTTAAAAACAGCTATACACTTTCTTGAAAATGAGTGAATAAGTGAGTGAGTGACTGAGTGAGTGAGTGAGAGAGAGAGAGTGAGTGAGTTAGTTAGTGTGTGTGTGTGCATGTGTTTGTGTGCATGCGTGCGTGCGTGTGTGTGTGTGTGTGTGTTGTGTGTGTGTGTGTATCCGGCGAGCGTCAATGTTATGTATGGTATCCTTACGATCTGTGATAGCTATTTTTTTAAATTATTTTATATCGAGGATAATGGAATAAGCACTTATGTGTTTTTGTACATCCAGTCCCCGTGTGTATGCGGTTTGGTAAATTCTGTCATCTGTTCCCACCGGCACACATCGGCCTACTCTTACGAAAAGCGCTATCAGACAGAGAAGAGGGGCGTTGCGGTGATCACTATTCTACGTGGTTGTCTCAACCACTATGCCTCCTTGCCTGAGACTTAACTGTCATTGACAGGGGCTTAGTAGGTAAGAGTCCTGCAAATGTTAACTCAGAGCTGGTGCTACTTCGCGTCACCAAAAGTGATCCACCAGCAGGGCAGGGTTTCTCTAGCAGGTGGGCCCACCGGCGGCCTGACGTTGATGGGCTTCCTGTTAACTCCGGACCCTAAAGATGCGACACAATAACCCTGGGTAAAAAGGGCCAAGGCAGAGATTTGGGGATGAGCATTGTGGGAACAGCAGGACAGAAGCATCATCAGAAGATGGAGTAACAAAGAGAGAGAGGGGAGAGAGAGAGAGATTCGGATTCGGATTCGGATTCGGATTCGGATTATTTATTCATGTTTAGGCCACCGCCCTTCATGAAGGGGTTGGTGAAAAGAAAAGAAGTACAATAACACTCGATAAAAGAACATGATAAAAAAAACAATGCATCAGTCATAGTTAACAACATGTTGAACAGCAATCATCTATGACGTTGCAGTATCTCGAAGCTTAAATGCTTTATGCAGAAAAAGAGAAAGATTCCAAACATCAGTATGCCTTGTAGATGCCATCAGCAAACTTAGCTTGAACATACATGGTTGTTGATAATATTTCACTGGGATAAACCGCTGTCTAAGTCTACTTAAGGCAGGGCAACATAAAACAAAATGTACTTCATCGTCTTTCTCCCATCCACATAAAGGACAAATTAACTTAGTGGGATCATATGGCTTATACCTATTGTGATGGGTTGCCAGATTTGACACGCCCATTCTAAATCTTGTCACCATAATTTTCATATATATCTCCATGCTAGAGGTTAAATTCGGAGAGAGAGAGAGAGAGAGAGAGAGAGAGAGAGAGAGAGGAGAGAGAGAGAGAGAGAGAAGAGAGAGAGAGAGAGAGAGAGCGAGAGAGAGAGAGAGGAGAGAGCGGAGAGAGAGAGAGAGAGAGAGAGAGGAGAGAGAGAGAGAGAAACCAAAGCAAAACAGCTGTGGTTTTCTAGTGCTGAACTGTTGGAAGGTAGGCAGCATTAGGCGATAACATCTTTTTTTCATGAGACGTGTTTTATCGAAGGTCTTGTGTCCTGGCTTTTTCATCGAATAGTACTGGCTAGACATGTTTCTCACTTAGAAGAAGTGAACGGAGTTTGGGTTCATTGTTATCTTTGTGACACTCCTCCACATAATGAGTCGTACTGCATCAGTGGTCAGTTTTTAGTTATCCACATGTTGTTAATTTGCAATAAAAAGGCTATTAAATACACAAAACAGATTGAAAATCGAACAATTGTATGAAAAGATAGTACAAATTGAAATGATAAACTGCAGAGAGTGACAAAATGAGAAATTGACAAATTTAGCATCATAACAAATGGTCAGAACGAGGGCTTGGGTATTTAAAAAGACATATTTAAAGGAAAAATGAAGTAAAACTACGCCTTAA
>CM054159.1:1284715-1309715 GCA_028751875.1 Rapana venosa | reverse complement strand
CAGAAGCAACTATGGAAATAAAGTTCGCAGACGATAGTGCTCTGTTATCTCTCTTATCCGGATCAGTCTTAGACCACGGTCCAGCCCTCACCGAGTTCGTACACTGGTGTGACGAGGCCTTTCTAGAGCTAAATGTTTCTAAAACTAAAGACCTGCCTATCGACTTCAGAAGATCAGGGCATACTCCTAAGAATGTTATTATCCATAATCAAGGAGTTGAAAACGTTTTGAACTATAAGTATCTGGGAACTGTTTTTGACCACAAGTTAAACTGGGACGTTAACACTGACGCTATTTGTCAAAAAGGGACAACAACGTCTGTATTTTCTGAGGAAACTGAACTCATTTTTTGTAGACAAAAAGATTTTTTCCTTGTTTTACAAGTCTTACATAGAGAATGTTCTAAGTTTTGCTTTCATTTGTTGGTACAATAACCTTAGTGTTAAAAACAAGAATGGCCTGCAGAGAATTGTAAGAATCTGCTCAAAAATAATTGGAAAAGAACAAAGAGATCTCATGTCATTCTTCAATCAGCAGCTTGTACGCAAAGCCATAGCCATTTTGGCTGATCCTTCCCATGCTTTGTTTCCAGAATTTCAGTTGTTGCCTTCGGAACGTCGTTTTCAGTGTCCCATCAGCAAAACTAACAGAAAAAGAAATTTTTTGGTGCCAGTAAGCATTCGAATTCTGAATTCACAATGATGTTAACTACGTAGTTTTTACATTTCTGTGAATTACTTGCCTGATTGTCATTGTTATGAGTGTAGTCAATTTATAATTATGTGTGTGTGGGTGGGTGCGTGGGTGTGTAAAAAAAAGTCTGTTATCTAGTCAACGGTCTTAAAACATTGAATTTATATATTGGTGTATGGTGTGGGTGTGCGTGGGCGTGTTCGCACACACACATACGTGCGTGTGTACGTGCTGCGTATATGCGTGCGTAAAAATAAGTTTTTATGTCTTCTAGTCAATGGGTTTAAAATTGTGTTCACAATTGATGTGTGTGCGTGCGTGCGTGTGTTTGTGTGTGTGCGCATGCGCGCATGTGTGTTGGTGTGTGTGTGTGTTCGTGACATTTTATTTGAAGTCATTTGAAAACCAATATGAAATATAGCTTTTGTGTCTTTGATATTTTTGTTGTGTATCAATCTGCCTGTCAGTATTGTAATTGCCCTTCATGGGATGATTAAAGTGTTTTTGACTTAACTTGACTTGACTTGACTTGACTTGACACATACATGCACACATATATACATACATACATACCTACATACATACATACACACATACATACATATATACATACACACATAGACACAAACACACACATACACCTACCCTCACACACACACACACACACACACACACACACACACACACACACACACACACACGCTTACACACACACACACACACACAGGCACGCGCACACACACACACACATACACACACATCTACGCACATCACCATCACCATCCCAATCACCCCCACCCACCACCACCACCACCACCACCAAACAAAAGGATTTTCTCCTTTTTTTTTGGATTCCATCATTTCATATTCAGATAAAAACAACATCAGCTATTCGAGTTTCTATATGACACATCTGCAGACATTCCTAATTAAGCCCCAATGCTAATCTCAGAATGAGAGAGGGTGGGTGAGGGGGTGGCGTGCGCGGGCGAGGGTGAGGGTGAGGGTGGGGGTGGTGATTGCAAGCAAATACGGACATTCCTGTTATCAGGTGTCTGTCCTTTGACAGCGGAGCAGACCTCAGAACAGAAATTCTCGGTCTAAAAACAAAATATCGTTCTGTGTGAACGACTCATTACAGACACAATGGCTTTCGTTTGATCACGTGCAGTCTGTTTGTTTTTGTCTGTCTTTCTGTTCCATCTGTGTTTGTTTGCCTGTCTGTCTGTTTGTCTGTCTGTGAGTATATCTGTATGTATGTATGTATGTATGTATGTATGTATGTATGTATGTATGTATGTATGTATGTTTGTATGTATGTTATGTATGTTGTATGTTTGTATGTATGTATGTCTGCATGTGTGCATGTGTGTATGTCTGTCTGTCTGTCTGTCTGTCTGTATGTATGTATGTATGTATGTATGTATGTATGTGTTTATGTGTGTATGTTGTATGTATGTATGTATGTATGTATGTATGTATGTATGTATGTATGTATGTATGAATGAATGTCCATACATGGACATGTGACAAGATCAGATGGGCTCTCCAAGACCATACTGAAAAGAACAGTGCAGGGGAAGAGAAGGTGAGGCAGGCTGAAGAAGAAATGGGCAGACAGCATCACTGAATGGACCGGGAAGAGCTTCTCCACAACCCAGGCACTTGCCCACAACCGCCGCAAATGGAGCCAACTGGTGCAACGTTCGTCACTGCAGTGCCCCTACGACCCTGGAGGAGGTTATGGGAGCAGATTTGATGATGAGATGCATGTATGTATGTACATACGTACGTATGTATGTATGCAAGTATGTATGTATGTATGTATTGGTTTGTGTTGTGTGTGTGTGTGTGTGTGTGTGTGTGTGTGTGTGTGTGTGTGTGTGTGTGTGTGTTGTGTGTGTGTTGTACGTACGTAAGTGTGTATGTATGTATGTATGTATGTATGTATGTTTGTACGTACGTACGTACGTACGTATGTATGTATGTACGTACGTATGTGTATGTATGTATGCATGTATGCATGCATGTATGCATGTATGTATGTATGTACGTGTGTGTATGTCTGTCTCTCTGTCTGTCTATCTGTCTGTCTGTATGTATGCATGCATGCATGCATGCATGCATGCATGCATGTATGCATATATGCATGTATGTATAGTTGTATGTATGTATGTATGTATGTATGTATCTCTGTTTTTCCTGATTACTTGTTTGTCTGTCTGCCTCTGATTAACAGTCATGTGTGTGGCGCATGAAGGATTGAATGCTCTCACGATTTATCTGCCTTTGTCTGTCTGATTGTCTGTGTTAGTCTGTTCTGTCTGTCTGTCTCTGCCTCTCTCTCTGTGTCCCTGTCTCTGCCTCTTTGTCTTTGTCTCTGCCTGTCTCTCTCTCCCTCTGTCTCTGTCTGTCTGCCTCTCTGTTCTATATCTCTCTCTCGCTTTCTCTCTATCTCTTTCTCACCTCTTCTCTCTCTCTCTCTCTCTCTCTCTCTCTCTCTCTCTCTCTCTCTCTCTCTCTCTCTCTCTCTCTCTCTCTCTCTCTCTCTCTCTCTCTCTCTCTCTCTCTCTATCTCTCTCTCTCACTCTCTGTGACACATAACATACTGCCAGAGGGCTCCCATTTATTTAAAAAAAAGCTAATACGTCCATGCTATACCTAAGGGCTTGTAATGCAATTAACAGAAACAATGACGATGTGTGATGATGAAGTAAACATCGGAGACATTGCAATGACTAAGGCGTGTTCCAGGACTGAAAGTGAAGTCCCCTGTTATTTTCTGTATATATATATATATATATTATATTATATATTTATTATATTATATATAATATATATATGTTATTATATTATTACATTTTAAATATCTATATATTTATATTTATTCCTTTCGTTTAGAGAGAATTGAAATGAGCTCTCATGTGTTCTTTTTAATTCATAAGACCCGTTTGTGTAACGCGTTTGTAACTTGTCATACGTATATCTTGATTGTGTGGTTTTTTTAAGTTGATGACATAATTTAGTCAGTTGTAAGAAACCAGGTATGTTGTTTAGTTTGTACTTATAAGTAACCTGACGTACTCTGCAATCAGAACTATCGACTGACCAATATCAATAAAGCAGAATAAAGATGACTGATGAGGCTTTATTATGACTCTATTGCCTGCGATACATTTTAGGTGCATTTCCGCTACTATTATTTACCGTGCGGTTTGTGTAAGATTGGCAGTATCCGTCCCCTACATGCAAATTTCCCGTCTCCACTATTTCATGTTAAATAATGCTATTCTTGTTCGGTCGTTGTAGCAGCAGCATCAAAAAGTCCTAAATGAGAATATAAATCCGAGGCCGTTGCGAACGCACGCAGGACATCTTACGGCACGTTAAACCCTGTTCCTTTTCGTATAGAGTAGGCCATTGTGTGCCGTTTAGGAAAACAGATTGGACAAATTTTACAAAACGCATACATCTGGGGACTGGAATGTAAATAAAGCACATAAGTGCGATCTTGTTTTCTCGTCGATAAAAATAGTTAACATAAAAAAATTAAATTCTTAAAATAAATAAATCTGTTATTTCCTTAACGCATATTTTTAATCAATCTTATTACTGACAATCAATATGCAGTACATCTACAGACATTAACTACAAAGGTCATTGATAACATCAATCACACTTTAGTGAAAATCTAAGATCTTTTGTGAACTAATAAAATATTGAATTATTGAATTCTTTTGCTCTTCGGCATGTGATTATGGATCTCTTAGGTTTATCTAAGGTCGATACGACAAAATCAGATTAACATATTTTCACAACGAATAATATTCTTATAAATGTAAGTTTAACTTGCCTCAGGCATTCGATCTTATCACAATTTTTTCTCTTCAATATCAAACATTTGCGATAAAGCTTCTGCAAACATCGCTCAAAGGATATTAAAATTATCGCACATAGCAAAATGTCATTTTGTCAATCTACCAAATATTCATTAATGTTAGGATCTAATCCTAACTATTTGATTCAATCACATCATAATCTCTTTATTTTAATTCTTTCTCTGGCTCTGTTATGAATCTATAACGTTTTCTTTAAAAGATAAAGACAAAACTGAGCAAACATTTTTCCTAAATAATTTCTTTATAATTTGAAGTTTAACCATTTCCATCCAAACTCAAGGGCTTCACATTTCAACTCTCCTCCTGCTTTGAATGTGACCTATGGCGGAGGGTCCTCTATTAGCAACAGATCGCTTCAAATAATAAGTTAAAGGTTTAATCCCGTATTGAGCCAGAACTTTATACTTCATTATGAGATATGGCATACAAGTGGTACGTCTGGGTGCTAACTTCGAATTCGAAACAAAACGATTATCATGTTCTACCACGCATTAAGTGCCCACGAAACTCCACGGCTCTAAATGAAAGTGTCCCTGCAAATTCTACAGAAATGAAAAGGTAAAGATTTTACCGTAACCTATGTGGTCGTAGGGGGGCTGCTCAAGAGAGTTCCTCAATTCTCCAGGGCCAGCATGTTGAGGGCGGGCAACTCCTCCCTCGTGCTTACCTTCCTTGACCCTAAAGAGAGTGCATAAGGTACCCTTTACAGCTGGTGTTCGAATTGGGTGGAAACTGTACTGAAGCCAAGCACGCTATGGTCACCATCCACTGGTAACACGCTCGTGTTGGTAACCAAGCTTGGGAAAGCGAGTGCTCGCATGAGCTATCGCACCCCCCCCACCCCATACGCTCTAAAGTTCACCTGAATACATAATTAATACAGGATAACATCATATGAATCTGAAATAATCTTTTTTAAAAAGTCCTAACAAAATCTTGGTGTACGGCTATTGTGGTTGCCTGCTCTCCTGTGGAGATAGGTATTCGAATTTTAGCAAATTTGGTGTGCGGGGAACAGGTGTACAATATTACTAAAGAAGTACTAAATAAAAAGAAAGACACTTTCATGTATTTCTGATTTGTTAGAAATTAAAACTGCATTTTTCCTTCTGTGTCTTGCCAGTGCATGTGTTGGTAACGTAAGATTAGGTTGAATTGAATGCGCATTTGATTGCCTTTTGCACGGTATAGCGACTAAATAATTTCCACGTTATGATTATTATTATTAATGTCACATGCATTGATCTGTATTTCTTTCCATCGTTAAATACACTAAACACCCTCCTCCCCTGACACAACATCATTCTTCCCCATCCCATTCCATGTCTAATGCCAAATCTTTGTTGCAAAAGTAGAAGAATTGAAATGGACGCGCGCGCACACACACACACACATACACACACACCAACACACATTACATACAAACTACACACAAACGCATCACACACAAACACACAAATACACACGCACGCACCCGCACACACCACCACACACACCACACCACTCTCCAACATCCTTCGGATGAACTATAACGAGCCCCTGTTGCGAACCACGCAGAACATCTGCCTATGTTAAATCCTGTTCCGCTTTCGTAAGAGTAGGCTTTTGTCGTGGGAACAGTGCAGAATTACAAAACTACATACACACAGGGACTGGATTAATAAAGCACATGATGCTCTTTCATATCCTCTTAAAAGAATAAATAAAAACCAGGTAGATGCTACGACAAAATCAATTCATTGCCTATTCAATGTCCATCTTGAACAAAAGTTGTCTTTGCTTTGACACACGCGCACACACACACACACACACACACACACACACACACGCACACACACACTTACACTTTTACACACACTTACACTTACACCACTCTCTCTCTCTCTTCTCTTCCTCTCTCTCTCTCTTCCTCAATCACACACACACACGCACACCTACACACACACACAAAAACACCTCCCAACCCCCCTACACCACTCCACACCAAAACACACTGCCCCACTCACACACTTACACTTCATTCCATTCTTGTCTTTTCTTTCGTATCAGAAGAAAAACAAAATGTTTCAGACACTACAAACTGAGCCATATTTGAACTAGCTCATCTGTGGACGTTCCTAGTTAGGTCACAAGACAAATTCTATGAACTAAGCCGATTTTAAAAGATGAAAAAGAAAAAAATGCAGACAAAAAACCACAGGTCTATTCAAATCAGAGCCACCAAAAGGACGTTGCCTTTACAAAGCCTGTGTGCTTGGGGGCAAGAAAATAACATAGCCGCACGTGTGATATCACAAGCACACACACACGCATACATACAAGCGCGCACACGCACGCACGCACGCACAACACACACACACACAAGCAAGCAAGCGCGCATGCACATACACATACACTCACGCGCGCTCACAGGCACACATACTCATACGCACACGCGCGTGCACACAGATACATACATAGACAACACACACGCGCGCGCGCGCACACCACACAACACACATGCATACATACATACATGCACAACCGCGCGGGGCACACGCATGCGTTCGCACAGCGCCTGAAGGGGTACACATGCTATTCCACACACACACACACACACACACACACACACACACACACATACACATACACACAACACAGAGACATACATACACATGCAGCACACGCACACGGCACGCACCATCACTCACACACAGCACACATACATACACACGCACACAGAAGCCGCAGATTTGTCTCTGTGTGTCTGTCTGTCTGTCTGTCTGTCTGTCTGTCTGTCTGTCTGTCTCTCTCTCTCTCTCTCTCTCTCTCTCTCTCTCTCTCTCATCTCTCTCTCTCTCTCTCTCTCTCTCTCTCTCTCTCTCTCTCTCTTCTCTACTCTCTTAATAACTTTTTTTTGGGGGGAGGGGTTATCATTTACAAAGAAATGTCAGTTTCATCATTTCCATCCTTGAATACGGTTTTTAAAATGCAATTTGCAATGAACTGATGGCACGTTGGGAGATAAATAATGTTGCATTATCTACAGACTATCCCTAAGGCCCTACTAGCTCCCAAGCTATACAGAAAAAAAGGGTCGTGGCGTTTTCTTATACAAAGGACCAGCGGCGTATTGAAATGCACGAAGGTAACCTGGTTGCCTTGTTTGGTCTCAAATTTGCAACAAAAAGAACATACTTCTATTGTCGGAGAAACGAATTGAATGCATACACAGATCGGTCACATAGTTCTAATGCTGATTTGGTGCTGAAAATTAACAACAAACAAACGTTATGTACTTTAAGGAGAGAGAGTTGAGTCAAATTTGCAAAACAAATCTTACTTCTATTGTCAGAGAAACGGAGTTAATGCATACACAGATCGATCACATAGTTCTTATGCTTGCGCTGATTTGGTGCTGAAAATTAACAAAAAACAAACAAATGTTATGTACTTAAAGGAGAGGGCATTGAGTTAAATTTGCAAAACAAATCTTACTTCTATTGTCAGAGAAACGGCTTGAATGCATACACAGATCGGTCACATAGTTCTAATGCTGATTTGGTGCTGAAAATTAACAACAAACAAACGTTATGTTCTTTAAAGGAGAGGGAGTTGAGTCAAATTTGCAAAACAAATCTTACTTGTATTGTCAGAGAAACGGATTTAATGCATACACAGATCGGTCACATAGTTCTAATGATGATTTGGTGCTGAAAATTAACAAAAACAAACAGACGTTATGTACTTAAAGGAGAGGGGGTTGAGTCATGAACGAGGATACGTGTTTTCCCTTCCTCGACTTAAGCTCGCAGCTTCACCAATGGTGAGAGTTTCGCCTGTCCATCCACCCACCGTTTTTGCCTACCACTAAGGTAGCCGATTTCCGCGTTCGGGACTGAGCGAGAATTTGATCTGGTTTATTTGATGGTGGAGATTTCTCACAATGTTTCTGCGGGGTTGTAAATATATATACTTAGACTTCATATTTACAGGGATTGTGTGTAAAAGCAGAAGTCTAAAAGAACGTATTTAAGAAGGCGCGAGAATGTAATTTGATAAAACCAGTTATACAATCATGTAAGTGGCATGTCATGTAAAAAGTAGTTTCCAAGATTTTTTTTTTACTCTAAACTGAAACCCATTCCTCTCTAATCCTCAAATTATGGGGAATTCTGATAATTGAAATTATAACTTTATTGAGTGTGTGTATACGTGCGTGTGCTTGGAATAGATATTATTTGTCTCCTGCTGCTTTCAAATGTTGGAGCTGGAGAACTTCAAACTCTTGCGAAAGCACAGAACAATAAATGTTGCTTTCCTATAATTTTCAGGTAAACCGATACCCAAAACAAAAACTTACAGTATACTGGAGATATTATGCAGTCATTTTAGAATTATTGATAAACGCAGCCACCAAAAAAAACACACCAAAAAGTGGAAAGACAAGCAACAAGCACACTATAGAAAAATGAAAACAAAGAAAAACCAGAGAGACAAACAAAAAACATTTCAAGCAAAACTAACTGGTGGGAAAGAGCAAAGGCCAAAATGAGAGAACAAGATTTCTGTTTTAAATTCAAAAACCGACAATAAAAGTAAATGAGCAAAAAGAGAAGGAAAGATAACTTAAAAAAACAGCAACACGAAGTAAACAAAGCATTAACGCGAAAGAAACAAACGAAATAAATTTCTATCAGAATAACTCAAGACAAAAATTTATTACGAGAAAGAAGGTTAATCCTTACACACAAGACGCACACACAAACACGCACAAACAAGGACAAAGAAAAGAAAAAAAACAACAAAAACTACGAAAAAAATTCAAACAGGAAAAGATTGAATTAAACACTGATACCTTACAAAAGCAACAAACGCTTGGATGAGCAGAGACGCAGGTAAACACATCAATGAAATGCTTCAAACAGCAGAGACACATAAAAAAGAGGATAAATAAAAATGGCAATACCATTATTACAGACTCAAAAACGACACAACCTGATGTAAAAATGTACAAAAAAGAATACACATCTATACAGCATGAAAAGAGTACAAAGACGCCGTTTGACAACGAAATAAAAAGACAAACTTATAAACAAACCCTAAAGGTACAATAACAACAACAGCAACAAAAACAACAACACAACAGGGAAGACGAATAAGACATAAACTGAACTATATAAACAAGTATGTAGAGACGATTACAGTGATGTTATTGTCAGAAAATGAATAAGAAGGAAAACAAAAGAAGCAAAAGAGCATGTCTCCGAAAAGGCAAAAACATAAAACGAAATAACTTAAGATCAAATTAAAGTCGACAACAAAACAATAGGCTGTGAGTAGTCAATAAAATCGTGCTTGCGTGCATGCGCGCGCGCGCGCGCGCGCGCGTGTGTGTGTGTGTGTGTGTGTGTGTGCGTTTCGTACGTGCGTTCGTTCGTGCGTGCGTGTGAGTGAGTGAGTGCATATGGTGTGTGTGTGTGTGTGTGTGTGTGTGTGTGTGTGTGTGTGTGTGTGTGTGTGTGTGTGTGTGTGTGTGTGAGGGGGGGATGGTAGCGAGACATACAGAGACAGAGACACAGAAACACTAGGCAGATGCTTGTTTGGGCAAAAACTGACCGGGAAAAGATGAAAGACTTTCTTATTTCCTATATTTCCTGATATCACAGATCACAGACTTGAATATCAGCAGCACCACTTGTATCAAGAGTGTAGATAATGATATTCTAACACTCCACCAAGTCAATTTATGTGTTAAAAAATGTGATTGTCGCATTCCTCTTCACCACATTTGAAAGCTAACTAGCACACCTCTGGAACATCTCTCAATGATTTACAAGTTCGCGTAGTGTGGTATATACAGGTAAGGTATAAACCTGTAAATTATGTGATCGTTGAAGAGTGAGGTATCAGAGACTTCATTTTCTCCAGAAGCCAGCATATTGAGGGCGGTACACATCTCCTCTCTCCCTAGCTGCTTTACCTTCCCTGACCCTAAAGAGGGCAGGTACCCATTGACAGCTGGGTGAACTGGGAGACTGTACTGAAGCCAAGGCACGCAAACGGTCACCCATCCAAGTGGTAACCACGCTTGATGCTTCAAAGGGAGTACCTTGACCATTCAGCTATCCCCTCTGGCTGTTGTGCGGGCTATGGTTACATGCAGATACCCAGTATGTACCCAAGGCTTTTCTAGAGAATGATTTCTTACACTTGATCAAACTTCGGCTTCACATACATGTCTTGATCGATGTCGAAAGTAGTATATTATGAAGCATTTCACACGCTGCGTTCCTTCCTTAAAACACACTCACACACGTGCATATTCCATCATCCTCGAAATAAATAATAATAATAATAATAATAATAATAATAATAATAATAATGTATGGAATTTATATAGCGCTGATCTTGTAAAGCAGACAATCAAAGCGCTCAGATTTTATTGCATACCACTTTAAGTCACGGCGAGATTTTCTCCGTGAAATCGGCTGCATCTCCGGGAAGGATGAGGGTAAACGCATCGCACTTAAGCGCTGCGCCACTCTTTCACCTTTTTTTCTGCAGCTGTATTTGATTACCCTATCAGAGTGGCTTTTTTCTAAAGAATTTGACAGGACAAATCACTTGTGCAGTGGTTTTTTTACGTGACGCTAAATAATTACGTGTAACACAAACCGGGAACGCCGGTTTATCGTTCATCCGAAAGAACTAGCGCCAGACACCACTCATGGTCAATGGATGGGGAAATAATTTTCCGTCCAAACGTGGGTATAACCGCGCACACTTCAGACACCGGACTTTTCGCTTTCTAGACAGCGCGTTAACCTCTAGACCACAATTACACATACACAACACGAACATGGAAATGTACGTATGCGCTCTTGCCTTAAAGTAGCAAGCACACTCATTGTTGTTCTTGATGCTTGAATAGGAAAAAGAGAGCGAATGGATTAATGAAACAGGAATGGGTTGCAAAGAAGATGTAAGGCTTAATATGTTCAAGTATCAAATTGCCTATACTAATCACGACCACACAGACTGAAAATGATACCGACATGAAAAAGAGAAAATGAAACGAATAGATTGTATACAGAAAGATGAATGCATGATTTTGATGAAGTGAAACACAACAAAACAAACAAACAAACAAAAACAAAAGATAGTAGGAAAGAAGACGTTAGAACAGAGAGAAGAACAAAGAGTTAGCACCGGGTACAGAGACAGAGAAGAACAGACTTATAAATAATGATTTTAAAAAGCTGTCAGGTAATTTAGGTTTATGTCAGAAGACCAATCTTTTAAGTTGAAGAATGTTTAAAATAAACCATAAAATTTGTTCTGCTACATGCCTGGGTGTTGTGCTCTTACATTTTTTTCCTCTCAAAGGATAGATAAGCTGAGAGAAAGCCGATGTATTTGTTCCCAGCTGACAAGCAATATGTCAATTAGAAAAAAAATGCCTGACATGACATACGATTGAACTGGTGACACATGACAAGGTGGTACAGGAGAAAGAAGCTGGAAGGCTTTGAACGATTCAGAGAAGGGTTGAATGGATGGATAGACAGACAGACGGAAGGACAGATAGCCGGAGTCGATGGATGGATGAATGGATGATGGGATGGATGGATGGAATGGATGGATGGATGGATGGATGGATGGAAGTAAGAATCAAGAATCAGAAACTTTATTGCCATTAAGTCAGAACAAGACTTATTTGACACCAAACATAATAAACAGTAAGTGTGAATCGCTAAAGGGATGGGTGGATGAGATAATGAGTGGATAAGTGGATGGATGGATGGATGGATGGATGGATGGATGGATGCATAGATGGATGGAGGGATGGAGGGATCGATGTATGGATGGATGGAAGTGTGAATCGATAGAAGGATGGGTGGATGGGAATTTGGATGGATGGATGGATAGATGATAGATAGATAGATAGATAGATAGATATATAGATAGATAGATAGATAGATAATAGATGATAGATAATAGATAGATTAGATAGATAGATAGATAGATAATAGATGATAGATAGATAATAGATAGATAGATAGATAGATGAATGGATGGATTGTTGAAGGATGGATGGATAAATGAATGGATGGATGGATGGATGAATGGATTGATAAATTGGATGAATGAATGGATGGATGGATGGATGGATCGATCGATCGATCGATTGATCGATCGATGCATACAAGCTTAAAAACAATACAAGGCTGGTGAAGGCGTTATCCATTAAGCTGCTTATCAAATAACCAGGAGTTTTTCTAAGAGAAGACTGATGCAATGCATAGTCAAATGGTAAAACATGTATTTACTTCATACTTCAGAAGAACGTTATAAGCAGGTTCAATGTGATTAGGAAACTCTGTCACTCTGTCTATCTGTCTGGCTCTGTCTCTGTCTCTGTCTCTGTCTCTCTCTCACGCACGCACGCACGCACACAGAGAAGAATAAACAACAAAACCTAGAGAAACAAGAACAAAAGCGAAAACACAACAACAAAACAACCAAACACAACACCAAACGAAACCAATTCCGGCATTACCGCAATGCAGACTCTCCTCTGCAAAGTGGTCTCTTGGCAACCGACATTCTGTCAGCCAAGCCGTCATTACAAAGCAAAAATGCTGGACGTAGCTAGAAATGACGGAACAAACAAACAAACAAGCAACAAGCTGACTTCTACCGTAACTACTTCAGAAGTTTGGAAGAAAGAATCAAACCGATATTTTAGGGGGCAATGTGTCTTAAGCAGGCGACAGACTAGCTTTCCGAACCTTAAGGCAGAAGAATGGACCAAGAAAGTAGATTTTAAGTCAAGAAGGGGTTGACAGGGTAAAAATGAAAGAATCAGGCGGAAAGGAAGAGAGGGATAGAAAAGAGGAATTGCTGGCACACAGTTTCCAGAAGGTGGGAATGCTATTTATACTGACAGGTCCCCGGCATTCCCACGTGGGAAAACAAGTAGTTTGACTTTTCAAGTTTCATTTCATATTTGTTTAGTTCATATCATCCCTGTAGTGAGACAGAGGATTGTTTTTATGTACCAGCCAGCAAGAAAGAAAGAAAGAAAGAAAGAAAGAACGAAAGAAAGAAAGAAGACAGAAAGAAAGAAAGAAAGAAAGAAAGAAAAAGAAAGAAAGAAAGAAAGGAAGGAAGGAAGGGAAAATGGAAGAAGAAAGGGAGGGAGGAAGGAAGGGAGGAAAGAAGAAAGAAAGAAAGAAAGGAATGAATGAAAGAAGGAAGGGAGGAATGGAAGAAGAAAGGAATGAAGGAAGGGAGGGAGGAAAGAAGAAAGGAAGGAGGAAGGAAGAAAGAAAGACGTATAGAAAGAAAAAAAGAAAGGAAGGAAGGGAGGACAGAAGGAAGGAAAGAAAGAAAGAAAGAAAGAAAGAAAGAAAGAAGGAAGGAATGAAGGAAGGAAGGAAGAAAGAACGAAAGGAAGGAAGGAAGGAAGAAATAAAGAAAAGAAGGAGGGAAGGAAGAAAGAAAGAAAGGGAGGAGGGAAGGAAGAAAGAGTGAGACAGAGAGACAGACAGACAGACAAGCAGAGAGACAGAGAGACAGACAAACAAGCAGAGACAGATTCAAAATGTTATCATTAAGTAGTAATGCGTTTTAAAATGCGCAAACTATATACACAATGTTAAGTTGTCGGGGTTTTTTTTATATGAAAAGGCCATATCATGAAAACACCTATGAAAATATGAAACAACTTGGGTTTTTTTTAAGTCATTCTTTTATATTGAAAATAACGGAATATGCACTTATCTGCTTTTTCGGACATCTAGTCCACGTGTGTATGCGGTTTTGTAAATGTTGTCATCTGTTCCCACCGGCACACAATGGCCTACTCTTACGAAAAGCGGAACAGGATTTAACGTGTGCGCAAGTTCAAGATGTTGTACGTGCGCTCGCACACGGGGCATCGGTTTACAGTCTCAAAAGAAGGACTTTTGGGGAGAGCGGAGTCTGCTCTGATGTTAACTCCTGGGGGAAAAATATCCCCTTGAACGGGATTTGCATGCCAAAAAAATAAGTGGGGTACCTGGGGCTGCAGACATACACTGTGAATACATTTTAACGTACAAGCAGTCTTTTGCTGTGCAATAAAAACAAGGTAGACAATAACCCCCCTCCCCCCCAGAAAAACAACAACAACAACACACAACAAACAGCCAAAACATATTTGTTAAAACACTGACGAAGAAACAACCAAAAATAAATTTTAAAAAAAACACCGACAAACCGCCTTAAACTTTTCAAACAGGCAGAAAAGTGAATCATTTTGATTTGGATTGTGATTCGTGTAAGTAGTTACCTGCACTTTGTTTTCCTCCACAATTCTTTCCTGCACAATATTGAACGGGATTTATCTTTTAAAAGAAAGGGGAAAAAAACCCTATCGATTTATCTTTTAAAAGAAAGAAGAAAAAACTGTCTATCACGAGCAAAACGCATTTTAGAGCACACAAAAAGTAGACGAAGAAAAAAAAGAAAAAACCAAAAACGACAGAACACACGTTGTTGCTATTAGTTAAACATGCAGAGAAACGATTTTTTGTACAAATTAGAGCCATTAAACCCAAACTTATGGAGGGTTAATAGCTGGTGAAATAAGCCACGATCTGTTGTCAAGTCACTCTGGTGTAAATCAAAACAAATTGTAAATTAATTAAAAAAATTTTTTTTTTAAATGCTTGTATGCGGTAAAACTTTCAGGTGAACAAACTCATTGACTTTTGTGGGTTATTTTTTTAAAAGAAACTGGAAATATGTTTTATACTGTGCGGTTTTACACGCAGAGACACACGAATACACTAATCTCTTAAAACCACAAGCACGCAGACATCTCCTTCTAAAAAATAAAACATAGCATGTTTTCACGTTTAAGGAGACATGATTTTCGTTCCTCTTTCAAATTATCTAGAGAAAGAGGAATTTCTTCCTCGTCGACGAACGCTCAGGCAGGAACTATTATCTTCTGTCATCTGAGCGAAAAATGCGTCACGCTGCCGTTAAGCGCCTGACAAGTCAGGCCCAGCACATCCGACTTCGTCGTGGGATAGAATTTTTATCTTTTATGTCTTTCGGGGGGGGGGGGGGGTGTGGAGGAAGGGAGAGGAAGAAGGGACGAAGAAGACAGAAAATAGACAAGACGGAGGTGACAAGAAGAGAAGGAACATTGGCGGAAACAGAGAGGGATAGAAAAGAGGTAAGTCTTTGAACAGAATGTCCAGAAGGTAGGGATGCTACTTTTTTTTCGATCTCACAAGCCCCCAGCATCGCCACGGAAAGAAAAGATGACTCAAAACAGGTGGGTGTTTTTTTTTGTTTGTTTTTGGTTTGTTTGTGGCTTGGGCGAGGTTTTACTGTTCATTAAAGACAAGACTGTTTAGTGACACTCATGCATGAGCTCCAGCCACTTCATCGAAAGCTCTTTCGGTAGGATCATTTTATGTAGTAGATATTAAGTTCAGGGTTGTTTTCATCATCAAAGACATAATACATTATTTATTTTTATTTGGTTTTTTTATTTATACCACTTTAAGTGACGTAAGATTTATCTGTGTGAAATTCGGGCTGCTCTCCCCCGGGGAGAGCGCGTCGCCACAGAGCAGCGCCACCTGTTTAAAAAAAAATTATGTCCGCAACTGCATTTGTTTCCCTATCAGAGTGGCTTTTTTCTACAGAATTGCGCCAGGGACAACTCTATTGTTGCCGTGGGTTCTTTTACGTGCGCTAAATAACTTTGTGTAACACACGGGACCTCAGTTTATCGTCTCATCCGAAATACTAGCGCCCAGACCACTACTCATGGTCTGATGGATGGGGTAAAAGTTTCGGGCCCAAACGGGATTCGAACCACCGCACACTTCCAACCCGGATTTTTCGCTTTTTAGACAGGCGCGTAACCTCTAGACCACCGACCCACTACTATATCCGAGGAAGCTAAAGAGGTAGAGGTAAAGGAGTCCCATAACCTATGTGGTCGTAGGAGAACGAGGCGTCAGAGACCTCAGCTTCTCCAGGGGCCAGCATATTGAGGGCAGTGCCTATCTCCTCTCCCTCGCTGCTTTACCTTCCCTGACCCTAAAGAGGGCAGGTACCCATTTACAGCTGGGTGAACTGGGGGAACTGTACCGAAGGCGTACAAACGGTCACCCATCCACTTGGTAACCACGCTCAATGCTGCTTAACATTGGCTGGAAGAAAGCGAGTGCTCTGACCTCTGAGCTATGCCGTCCCCTGAGAAAAGTGATGTTCTTATGAAGTGCACGCTTTGTTAAGACAGGGAAAAAGACACAGAGAAGCAGACACACAGATGTGGAAGCTGAGTTAATCAATGAATAAAAGACCACGGATGAAAAGGGCAGCTGAGACAGGTATAGTAGCAGAGAAGGAGAGAGAGAGAGAGCAAGAGAGAGAGAGAGAGACAGACAGACAGACAGACGCACACGCACAAGTAAACACACACACATGCACACGCACACACACACACACACACACACACACACACACACACACACACGCACGCACACACAGAGTCAATTAGACGAAAATCAGACAGAATCTGCCTGCCTCTGTCTGATACTCGTCTAATTGACTCTGTGTGTGTGTGTGTGTGTGTGTGTGTGTGTGTGTGTGTGTGTGTGTGGTGTGTGTGTGTGTGTGTGTGTGTGTGTGTGTGTGTGTGTGTGTGTGTATGTGTGTGTGTGTGTGTGTGTGTGTTTATGTAAATATATATATATGTAAATATATATATATATATATACATATATATATATATATGTATTTATATTTAATTATATATAAATATATATAGAGAGAGAGATTCAAAGTAGTGCTACACCTAAAAATCTGCCTTCACTCTTGACAAATATGGCCTGCTGCTTTCAAGATATCCCAAACTGGATGATACAAAACTAGTTACAGTTAAACGCAGATAAAACCGAAGCCGTGTTTGTAGGGACCAAACACAAACTCTCTTCCATTACAACAACTTCAATAGAACTCGGCAATACATCGGTCCCTCTGTCCACTGCTGTGAGGTATCTAGGAGTTGTTATCGACAACACACTCTCTATGCAAAAGTTCATCACCGAGACCTGCCAGTTGTGCTACTATCAATTACGGCGTATTAGTGCAATTCGAAAGTACCTGTCCACTGATGCAACATCCAAACTCGTGGCATCTCTCATTCTCTCAAGTCTGGACTATTGCAATTCTCTTTTAGCTGGTCTGCCATCAACATCTTTCCACTCCCTTCAACGTATACACAACTCTGCAGCTCGACTAGTCCTCAGAAAGAAAAAAATATTAACACATTACTCCTCTCTTGCGATCTCTCCACTGGTTTTCTGTGCCACAGAGAGTAAACAATAAGATCAGTACCCTCTGTTACAAATGTCTCCACCAAACAGCACCCTCCTACCACTCTAAATGTCTTTATCTGTACACTCCTCGTTCCCTCCGCTCTGCTGCAGATACATTGTGTTCACGAATACCTAGATTCAACCAATCCACTGTTTGTCTTCGCTCTTTCTCTATTTCTGGTCCATCCATCTGGAACGACCTTCCTCTCTCTCCTCAACAAAAGCCTACTTATGACACATTTTAATCCAGCCTCAAGACATATGTATTTCAAACCTAACTTTTCCCTCTTCTTTCATCTTAAAACTGCCTCTGCCTTCAACAGCCAAAACCCCATCACCATGCCAAAGCCTTCAACCTGTATGTGTGTGTGTGTGTGCGCGTGCGTGTGTGCGTGCGTGCGTGCGTGCGTGTGTGTGTGTGTGTAAGTAGGTGGTACATTTGAATTTGTTTAAGCTTTTAATAGTTAGTGGCTGCATAACTGTAAGAATATGTTGAATGCAAGCGCTCTGATTTGTCTTGGCAAGATATAGCGCTATACAAATTCCATTTATTATTATTATTATTATTATTATTATCATTATCATTATTATCATTATTATCATTATTATCATTATTATCATTATTATTTATGTGTTCGTGTTTGCGTCACCCACCGAGCACTGACATGAATTACAGGATCCTAAACGTGCATGTTTGATCTTCTGCATGTATAGATGTATGCCTGATCTTTGATGCATCTATACGCAAAGGGAATTAAGGCAATGGCAGGTATACACTTGAACTTACACTTCAATATCGTAAAAACAAATCCCAACCCTGAATTCATCAGATGCCGCCGAGATTCGAACCCACGACTTCATCGATCCATAGGCTTGAAGCCGCACGGTCTTAACCACTTGGCTCTTAGCGTCCATCCCTCATCCTCCTCCTCGTCCTCCTCCTCGTCCTCCTCCTCCTCCTCCTCCTCCTCCTCCCTTTTACAAGTTCATGCATTCCTACCACTTGATTTGTTTCTTCTTCACCTCTTCTCTGGAATAGCTCAACACACACACGCGCCTTGTACATACCTACCGACTTCATCGTCATTCTACTGAGAAACTCAAAGTGTCTACGACCACAAACACGGGATGACAGACCTGTCCTTTGAGGCTGAATGGCGGGATGTGATGGATGCACATTCTCGTCCAGTGCTGAACCATGATCCCACTGTGCTCAGTCGTAGCGGGCTCATCAAGCGTAGCCTCTAACTCACTCACACTGGCCCTGTCTGTGTGTCCGTTTGTTAGAGGAGAGCTTATGACGTGATGTATATTTATTTATTTTTATTTATTCTTTTATTTCGAGGATAATGAAATAAGCGCTCATGTGCTTTTTTTTCTTTTCACCCAGTCCCCATGTGTATGCAGTTTTGTCAAATTTGTCATCCGTTTCCACCACCACACAACAGCCTACTCTTTCGAAAAGCGTAACGGGTTTTAACGTGTGCGCAAGATGTTCTGCGTGTGTTAGCAGCATACGGGACCTCGGTTTATAGTCTCATCCGAAGGACTTGATATTATGAGTCAGGTTGGGAGTCTGACTGAATTCCCCCGTCGGGATGCCGGGGACCTGTCGGGGAATTCTGTGCTAGGATATTTTTCTGTTCTACCTTTCTCTCTTTAAGCTGTAAATGGGTGCCTGTCCTCTTTAGGATCAGGGAAGGTTAAGCAGCGAGGGAGAGGAGACGGGTGCCGCCCTCAATGTGTTGGCCCCTTGAGAAGTTGAGGTCTCTGACGCCTCGCTCCCCTACGACCTTATAGGTGATGGGACACCTTTACCTTTTTTTTACCCTTCTCTTTATTTCTGTCTTGCTTCTTGTCTTTCTGTCACCTCCTTCTTGTCTAGTTTCTGCCTTCTTTGTCCATTCTCCTGCTTTTTTTTTTTACAGAAAGCTGAAATGTTACTAATTCTTTCCCATCCCCGAAGTCGGATGTGCTGCGCCTGACTTGTCAGGCACTTAACGGCAGCGTGACGCATGGTCGCTCGTACGAAAGACAATAGTATCTGCTGTTTGAGCGGTCGATGAAAAAGAAGAAGAATTGCGAAGAAGAAGAAGAAGAAGAACAAGAAGAAGAAGAAGAACAAGAACAAGAACAAGAAGAAGAAGAAGAAGAAGAACAAAAACAAGAAGAAGAAGAAGAAGAAGAAGAAGAAGAAGAAAAGAAAAGAAGAAGAAGAAGAAGAAGAAGAAGAACAAGAAGAAGAAGAACAACAACAACAACAACAACAACAACAACAAGAAGAACAAGAAGAACAAGAAGAAGAACCAAGTCCTTCTGGCATGAAGAAAATGTTTACACAGATTGTCTGTATTGATTTCTTGATTAATTGTGAGTAGCCCAGCATAATAGGGAATGAATTGTCAAACACATCATTTGTTGTCAAGTGTTCTTTTCCGTTTGCTACGTAATTGTGCCAGTCAGCGGTTTAATCTTTCTGTCTCTCTATCTCTCTATTTTGTCTCTTTTTATCTCTCGCTGTCTCTATCTCTCTGACTCTGTCTCTGTCTCTCTCAGTCTGTCTGTCTGTCTGTCGATCTCTCAAAGACTAGCACACTCGCCACACTCACACACATATACTCACACTCACACACCTACACACACCTACACACACACGACACACACACACACACCTACACACACACGATACACACTTTCACACACACACACTTACACACACACTTACACACACACACTTACCAACACACACACGATACACACTTTCACACACACACACTATCTCTCTCTCTTCTCTCTCTCTCTCTCTCTTCCTCTCTCTCTCTCTCTCTCCTCTCTCTCTTCTCTTTCTCTCCACACACACACACACACACACACTCTCTCTCTCTCTCACACACACACACACAAACACACACACACACACACACACACGCACACACACTCCCTCCCTCCTTCTCTCACACACACACGCACACACTCACACACATACACACACACACACTTACACAACACACACACAAACACGCTTACACTTTCACACACACACATACACACACAAACACACACATTCTCTCTCTCTCTCTCACACACACTCTCTCTCTCTCACACACACACACACACACTTACACAACACACACACACACACACACACACACACACACACACACACACACACACACACACACACACACACACACACACACACACAGAGTGCCTAATAGAGACGCCATTTACATTTTTGATCCTGGTCCACTTAAGGGGAAACCAAAATCGAAAGTCTGCCTTCACTGCCAAAGAAAGATGATGGCGCTGGTCTTGTGGAGAAGTGACCCACTGTTAATGTACATTATCATTTCTAGAGCCCAGACTAGCCCAGGTCTATGATTTGATTTCATCAGCTAAAAGCTAACTTGTTTTTTCTTCTTTTTTTTCCGACACCGTCCTTAATCGTTACTGTCTGGGTATGGTGAGTTCCTTTTGATAGAAGGATTTAAATTTTTAAAAATAGCTGTTCTTAGAAAGGATCGACACAGTAGGCAGATTTTTTTTAAGCTAAGTAGTATGGTTTGAAATTTCGTGTGAAAGTGTGTGTGTGTTTGTGTGTGTGTTGTGTGTTGTGCTGTGTTTTGTGAGTTATGTTGTGTGTGTGTCTGTGTGTGTGTCTCTTTGTCTCTGTGTGTTTTATTTTTTTATTGTATTTTTTTATTTCAAGGATTATGGAATAAGCACGCATGTGCTTTTTTGTCATGCAGTCCCTGTGTGTAAGCACTTTTGTAAATTTTGTTATATGTGTGTGTGGTTGTGTGTGTGTGTGGTGTGTGTGTGTGTGTGTGTGTGTGTGTGGTGTGTGTGTGTGTGTGTGTGTGTGCACGCGCGCGTGCATTCGTGCGTGCGTGTGTAAAAGTCAAAGTCAAGTTAAATATGCATTTCCATATGTGTGTATGTGTGCGTGTATATGCGTCACATTCTTAGACATATTAAATGTTATGCTATTAACAATTCAAGCCATAGGTTCCCTAAGCAAGTAGTCAGGATAACTTTGTTTTCGGGATTTTGCTATTGAGTCAACATCAGTACTGACCCCCGCTCCCCTTAAAAGTCCTTCAGATAATAATAATAAAATAATGTATGGAATTTATATAGCGCTGAATCTTGTAAAGCAACAAATCAAAGCGCTCAGATTTTATTTCATACCACTTTAAGTCACGGCAGATTTCTCTCCGTGAAATTCGGGCTGCTCTCCCCGGGGAGAGCGGGAGAACGCGTCGCCACTTAGCGCTGCGCCACCCTTTCACCCTTTTTTTTTTCTGCAGCTGTATTTGTTTCCCTATGAGTGGCTTTTTTCTAAGAATTTTGCCAGGGACAACTCTCTTGTTGCCGTGGGTTTTTTTACGTGCGCTAAATAATTACGTGTAACACACGGGACCTCGGTTTATCGTCTCATCCGAAAGACTAGCGCCCAGACCACCACTCATGGTCTAATGGATGGGGAAAAAATTTCCGGTCCAAACGGGGTACGAACCGCCGCACACTTCAGACCCGGACTTTTCGCTTTCTAGACAGGCGCGTTACCTCTAGACCACCGATCCACAGATGAGACTATAAACCTAGGCCCCGTGTGCTAACGCACGTAGAACATCTTGCGCATACGTTAAAAACCCCATTCTGTCTTTTTAAAAATATTTATTTATTTACTCTTTTATATCGAGGATAATGGAATAAGCACTCATATGCATTTTTACATCCAGTCCCCGTGTGTATGGGGTTTTGTAGATTGTATCATCTATTTCCACCAGCACAAAATGGCCTACTCTTTCGAAAAGCGGAACAGGATTTAACGTGTGCGCAACATGTTCTGCATGCCTTCGAACACGGGGCCTCGGTTTATAGTCTCATCCGAAGGACTTTCGGGAGAGTAGGCCATTTCGTGCCGCTAGGAACGGATTACAAAAATAAAACCAAACCGCGTAAACACAGGTGTTGTGTTGAGACATCTTCCCCAAGGTCGGAATACGGCTATTTGAATGGTGGTGGTTTAACACCTAGAGCGTAAGTAACTCTATAGTCTTCCGAGAGTGACGGCTGCCAGTGTATCATGGTGTGTACCATACACAGCATCTCACCTTTGGAGAGGAAGGGAAAAGAAAAGAAGCAAATAACCTTAAGGGATCTATCCCGGGATTCTTGCTTCCTACATGGGTTGCGTTACCTCCGTACCACTGATCCACATGTTGTTGTCACGACATCTTAATCTGCTGCTGCTGCTGCTTCTTCTTCTTCTTCCTTCTTCTTTTCTTCTTCTTCTTCTTCTTCTTCTTCTTCTCTTCTTCTTCTTTCTCTTCTTCTCTCTTCGCAATTCTTCGCATTCTTCTTCTTCTTCGCAATTCTTCTTCTTCTTCTTCTTCTTCTTCTTTCCTTCTTCTTCTTCTTCTTCTCTTCTTCATTCTTCTTCTTCTTCTTCGCAATTCTTCTTCTTCTTCTTCTTCTTCTTCTTCTCTTCTTCTTCTTCTTCTTCTTTCTTCTTCTCTTCTTCTTCTTCTTCTTCTTCTTCTTCTTGCATTCTTCTTCTTCCTTCTTCTTCTTTCTTCTTCTTCTTCTCTTCTTCTTTCTTCTTCTTCTTCTTCTTCTTCTTCTTCGCAATTCTTCTTCTTCTTCTTCGCATTTCTTTCTTCGCAATCTTTCATCTTCTTCTTCTTCTCTTCTTCTTCTTCTTCTCTTCTCTTCTTCTTCTTCTCTCTTCTTCTCTTCTTCTCTTCTTCGCATTCTTCTTCATCTTCTTTTTCTTCTTCTCTCTTCTCTTCTTCTTCTTCTTTCTCTTCGCATTCTTCTTCTTCTTCTTCTTCGCATTCTTCTTCTTCCAATTTCTTCTTCTTCGCATTCTTCTTCTTCTTCTTCTTCTCTTCTTCTTCTTCTCTTCTTCTTTTCTTTTCTTCTTCTTCCATTCTTCTTCTTCGCATTCTTCGCAATTTTCTTCTTCGCAATTCTTCTTCTTCGCAATTCTTCTTCTTCTTCGCAATTCTTCTTCTTCTTCTTCTTCGCAATTCTTCTTCTTCTTCTTCTTCTTCTTCTTCTTCATCTTCTTCTTCTTCGCAATTCTTCGCAATTATTCGCAATTCTTCGCAATTCTTCTTCGCAATTCTTCTTCGCAGTTCTTCTTCGCAATTCTTCTTCTTCTTCGCAATTCTTCTTCTTTTTCTTCTTCTTCTTCTTTCTTCTTCTTCTTTCGCAATTCTTCTTCTTCTTCGCAATTCTTCGCAATTCTTCGCAATTCTTCTTCTTCTTCGCAATTCTTCTTCGCAATTCTTCTTCGCAGTTCTTCTTCACAATTCTTCTTCTTCTTCTTCTTCTTCTTCTTCTTCGCAATTCTTCTTCTTCTCTTTCTTCTTCGCAATTCTTCTTCGCAATTCTTCGCAATTCTTCTTCTATTTCGTCGTCGTCGTTTCCCAACGTTCAGAGAGCAACCATTGTTGTCTAACATACGAGCGAAAAAATTAATCCTTTTTGCTGCCGTTAAGCGCCTTACCAGTTAGACCCAGCACATCCCATTTCCGCGCGGGGCGGGGTGGGGGTTGGAACTGTTATCTTTAACTATTTGTAGGGCAAATGGCAGGATAATTTTTTTTAACGAGGATAATGGAATAAGCACTTATGTGCTTTCTTACATCCAGTGCCCGTGTGTATGCGGTTTTATAAATTTTGTCACCTGTTCCCACCGGCACACAATGGCCTACTCTTTCGAAAAGCGGAACAGGATTTAACGTGTGCGCAAGATGTTCTGCATGCGTTCGCACACGGGGCCTCGGATTATAGTCTCATCCGAAGGACTTGTAATGGATCAAGCAGGGGAAAATATAGAAGGAGAAGGGGACATGAAGAAACGGATCAAAGCAAAAAGCAAAGAGAGGGATAGAGAAGAGAGAATTTCTAGCACATAATTTTCTAGAAGGTCGGGATGCTATCTCTACTGACAGGCTCCCCGGCATCCCCACGGGAGAAATAATTTGCTTAGAGACATGAAGTTTTCCGCAACAAACATGG
>CM054159.1:1269715-1282215 GCA_028751875.1 Rapana venosa | reverse complement strand
TCCCTTTTTGAACTCCCCCTCTATATATTTCTGCCCTGCTCGTTTTTTCTTCCTGTCACTTCCTTCTTGTCTATTTCCTGCCTTCTTTGGCCATTCTTCTGCTTATTTTTTTTCCAGAAAGACTTTTTAATAAAACATAACAATTATTTTCCACGCTGAGGTCGAATGCGTTAGGTCTGACTTAGCAGGTACTGAAGGTCAGCGCAACGCATTTTAATAATAATAATAATAAATAATAATAATAATAATAATGATAATAATAATAATAAAAGAAATAATAATATTATTAATAATAATAATATTAATAATAATAATAATATAAAAAAAATAATAATAATGGATGGAATTTATATTGTGCTGAATCTTGTAAAGCATCAAATCAAAGCGCTCAGATGACATGATTATTTTCCCCGAGGATAATGGAATAAGCACTCTGTGCTTTTTTTTTACATTCAGTCCCCGTGTGTACGCGGTTTTGTAAATTTTGTCATCTGTTCCCACCAGCACACAATGGTCTACTCTTTCGAAAAGCGGAACAGGATTTAAAGTGTGCGCAAGATGTTCTGCATGCGTTCGCACACGGGGCCTCGGTTTATAGTCTCATTCGAAGGACGACGACGACGACGAAGAAGAAGAAGAAGAAGAAGATGATGATGATGATGATGATGATGATGATGATGATGATGATGATGATGAAGAAGAACAAGAACAAGAAGAGAAAGAACAAGAAGAAAAACAAAACAACAACATCAAGAACGACAGCAAGAACAACAACAAGAATTCAGAAACAGAGTAGTACTTGCAACTACGCCCGACCCCGTTCACAACACAACACGTCCTCATCCATCAATACAAACACTGGCTCTCTCAGTCCCAAACCTCCATCATTCATTACCTCTAACTCTCTTGTACGATGGACCCCGGAAATTTTTCTTCATTTTCGTTCCCCCGACAAGAATTCCGAATTTTCACCAATGATGAGAGATTTTGTCGTTTGCGACCGGGGATTTGTTTTTGCTCCGCCATGCAGGTAGCCACATTCCGACTTCGGGAATGATGTCTAAAGACGAAACCAGTGCGCATGCGGTTTATACAAATTGTCGTTCTTACTGGCACAAAATGGCTTACGCTTCTCTAAGTTGAAACGAGCTTTTCAATGAGTGGGGAAAATGTTCTGCGTTTGTTCGTTCTTGAGACTTCAGTTTATAGTCTCTTCCGCAGGACTTTTGGGAGAGTGGCGTTGGCATTGGTGTTAACTCCCAGGAGGGAAAATCCCCTCGAACGGGGCTACCTTGGAAGGTGGCTTGATCTACCCCCCCCCCACCCCCCCCCCCCCCCCCCCCCCCCCCCCCCACCCCCCCCCCCCGACGCTTTCAACCCAAATGCAAGTCTCTAACCACTAAGGCTATCCCTGACCCCCCCCCCCCCCTCCGCCCGCCACCACCCACCACCCCCCACCCCGACCTTAAAACTTATTGAATGATGTAAATCTTTTACAACTATGACAGCACTGTCTTCCGAGCGGGTGGTGTGAAGTTATTCAGTAATAAGTATGGGTTTGATATTCTGGGTGAAGTTGCATGTATTGAGAACGTAGAAAAATCAGGAAAGTCTGGGAAGAAAAAAATCCACTCATCATGTATATTTTTGTACCGCTATTCTTTATAAAGTAGTACGTGGACTGTCAACATGAGTCTGATTGAATTTAGATCTCTCCACTCCCCCCACTTTCCCTATGCAGCTGTCACAACAACTGACGAGAAGTAAGCTAGGTATTTTGTAGGTCCCCGGTATAGTAGACTATCCATTGATTTCCATTTTTTGTTTGCTTTTTGTTTGTTTGTTTTTTTTGATGGGGGTTGTTTGGTTGGTTGTTGTTTTGTTTTTGTGGGGTGTGTTTTTTAGGGGGCGATTGTTTGTTCTTGATTTTTTGTTGTTTGTTTTGTTTGGGGTTTTGTTTTTTTTTTGTTTTTTGAGGGAGGTTGTTTGGTTGGGTTGGGTGTTGGTTTGTGGTGTTGTTGTTGTTGTTGTTTTTTTTTTGGGGGGGTGTTTGTTTTTAGTTTTTGGGTTTTTGGTGTTGTTTGGGGATTTTGTTGTCGTTTTGTTGTGGATTGTTTTTTATTTTTTTATTATTTTTTGGGGGGGTGGGGGGAGGGGGTGGTCTTCGGCAACCACTCGAGGTTCACCACTGGTAAGAGTTTGGCGTATGCGACTGGTTTTCGCCCCACTATTAAGGTAGCCGCATTTTGGCTTCAGGGATGAATGGCTGCCATTTTACTTCCGATTCTTTGTTTTATCATTCCAAGATAATCATGGGGGTTGGGGGATAGCTCAGTGGTTATACAGTGTTAAGCTCATCCTCTGACGACCCCGGGTTCGAGCCTCCACCTACATGCCAGATTGAAGGGGATCTTTTCCCTGGAGTTAATTTTGGCCTCTTTAGGGTCAGGGAAGGTAAAGCAGCGAGGGAGAGAGGAGATGGGCGCCACCCTCAATATGCTGGCCGCTGGATAAGCTGAGGTCTCTGACGCTTCGCTCCTCTACGACCTTATAGGTTATGGGAATCCGTACCACTTTTGTTAATCTATTAATGTATTCATTCTTTTATTCGAGTATTTGTATTTATCTTTTTAAAAAAATTAGTCCTTTATATCGAGGATAATGGAATAAGCACATATGTGCTTTTTTACATCCAGTTCCCGTGTGTATGCGGTTTTGTAAATTCTGTCATCTGTTCCAACCGGCACACAATGGCCGACTCTTACGAAAAGCGGAACAGGATTAAACGTGTGCGCAAGATGTTCTTCGTAAAAAAGGACTTTTAGGGAGAGTGGAGTGGAGTCTGCACTGATGTTAACTCCAGTGGAAAATATCCCTTTGAACGGGAATGGAACCCGGGTCGTCAGGTTATTCCGTCCACCCCGAGGATTTGGACGGATATACCATTGAGTCCCCGTGTATATGCCGTTTTGTAAATTTTGTCATCTGGTCCCACCGGCACACAATGGCCTACTGTTACGAAAAGCACTGACACAGCGAGAGAGAGAGAGTGTATGTGAGTGTGAGAGAAAGAAAGAGAGAGAGAGAGAGAGAGAGAGAGAGAGAGAGAGAGAGAGAGATAGAGAGAGAGAGAGAGAGAGAAAGGAATAGACTTCTTTAGGGATGCTACTGTCTTCCCTCTTCATCAACAAAAAGAACATCCTTGGCTAGAACACAAACAAACAAACAAAAACACCCTCTGCCCTACTTATTTTCACTTCATGCTTGTTATGTTCAAAATACACTCTAATTTCCTTTTGTTGTTCTTCGGCTATAGTTTCGAGGTTCACCAATGGTGAGACCTTGCGTATGCGACCGTTTTTTGCCCACCGTGAAGGTAGTCACATTCCGACTTCAGAGATACACCTTGAAATGATTTTAACCTCGCGTCCCTCATTTCTCCATCACTGCATTTATTTTGACATTGATTTACCTCCTTTATCCATATGTAACTTCATACATATGGGGAGATTGATGACCTGTAGTGCAGGTCATTAGGTCCTGTTGCTGAAGTGCCTAAACATGCAGGTGCCATCTTCTGTGCCAAGCACCTCCACTCCATTCCTGCAGATTTCTTGGCCTGCCATCAACTATGCACGATTCTACGGCGTGGGGATTACGTGCAGCCATTTCTATCGCTGCGCGTGAGGAGAGAGTCCTGAATTATTTGAGTGGCAGTTATGGGTGACTTATTGAAGGTCATGTTGTACACAGCGCCCAGTTTCAGGTCGGCTCGCGGTTTTATATTGATATCTATTATTGACCCCCCCCCCCCTCCACCTCTAGACTTAACAAATAAACAAACAAAACAAAACAATGCAATGAAAAAGCAAACTAAAAAAGCAAGAACTAAACAACAACAAAAAATAAGATAATTTGGTCAGGTTGGAATGTAACAAAGTTATAAGCCAAAATGGTGTTCTTGTGGGTTTTTTCTTGTGAACAGTTGTATTCTAGAAGCTTTTTATCGTTGTGAAACGCTTGCAGAATAAGTGACACTCTTCCAAGGAAGACCACTGTTTGATAAGGAAAATAAATCAGTGAATTAACTCAATAGGAACCATCACTTGATCTATGGTCTGTTTTCTAAGCAAGAGTAGCAAACAGTTAGGAGTTTGTTTTTTTAATCTAAGCATTCAGATTCAACGTATGAATTGCCAAATAGTCAAGAAGGTTAGTTTCAGAATCAATTTTAGTTCAATATCTTTCGAACAAACCTAAAGACAGTGTGTAAAAGACAGAGACTAAATGTTTAGCAGAAATAGTGTACAGTTTAGTGTTAAGAGGCATGGTATGATTCAGAAATATGTAACAACATCTACTGAAGTGGATTTTTAATGACATCCCCAGTAAAGACCTATTGTAACTGCTCCCAGTGTACTTTTGCTAAGGTGTGGGTATCCGAATCGTTCAGCTAGCAACTACTGTTCTCTGTCATTTGAAGCGAAAATGCGTTGTGCTGCAGTTACGCACCTAGCAAGTCAGGCCAGAGTATCCGATTTTGGCGTGGGAAAAAAACCCTGTTGTCTTGTCAATATTTCTGGGGGAAAAAGATAGCCGCAGAAAGGACCAAAGAGGCAGAAAGTAGACAAAGAGTTGACAGGAAGAAAAAGAACAAGGAAAGAGAGAAGGAGAAAAGAAGGGATTCCTAGTAAAGAATGTGGGGATGCTATTTATTCTGATAGATCCCCGGAATCCCCACGGGGAAATGGGGGGAAACAGGGAAGGGGGGGTGTTTCCGTTAAGAAATGTAGACCTACATGTCATGTTAAAAATTGTATAGACTTCACTGTTTGCTGAACGATAGCGCAACGTATTTTCGCTCCTAATGATATGTATTTATTTATTCATTTATTTATTCTTTTATATCGAGGATAATGGAATAAGCACTCGTGTGCTTATTTTCATCCAGTCCCCGTGTAGAGACAACAATAGCTGCTGTCTTAGCGTTCGACGACGAAGAAGGAAGTTCACCGGTACACAAAGCAAGACACACTAGACATTACCAATCAATTCAAAACGCTATTGTTCGGTGCAGAACAATAGAACTGGGTACTGATCACTATATACAGAAGGGGATAGGGACAATGAACGGTAAGAGATACCGAAAAGGAAAATGTCGTTGGTATCAAGGAAAGCAAACAGTAATCTTGTTGTATAAGGGATAAGGTTCCACGTTATTGTAGGATCCTTCAAAAGCAATTTTATCTGGCAAAATTCAAGTTTTAGCTACAAGTTTTGAGGCAACTTTAGTTCTTTAAACAAGTTTTTGATACAGTGACCTCTCTTTTTTTCTCACTGTCTTTCGACTTCTTCCTCTCTTGTATTCTTTCCTCCTTTCTGTGTCTGTCAGTGTGTCTCTCTGTCTGCCTGTCTGTCTGTCTGTATTGTTCTTTATTTCTTCTCTTCTTCCCCACTCTTTCTGCGTCATTATTTACCTACCCACGCTTCGTGTGTTACGTTTTCGTATGAGTAAGCCTTTGGCTTCTTCTACTCCCCTCGCCCTCTCCTCTTTTTGACTGATTCATTTCGTTTTCATTTCAGTTTCTGAACTTCTTTGTCCAGTATCATATTTCTTTCCCTGATCATTTCCTTTCTCTCTTTCTTTGTGTTGTTATTTTCCTTAACCTCACTCACTCACTTCCTGCCCTTTCTCCCTCTCTTTATTTGTATCCTAGTATCTTTTTGATCTGTTTAATTTCTTGTCCTCCCAGCTACGCGGATGATACAGGACTACTGGCTGACAACATCACCAGCATAAAGAGAGTATAGTGTTACACATAATAGATGCAACAGGAAGAAGAGTCAGTCTCAAGCTTGATGCCAAAACGACAAAATTGCTGTATACTGCCAGAACCAGCTGCCATACAGTGCATGAAATAAAGATTGACAAATCTCTTTTGGGAAGACATCAACGAATTAAGATATCTCAGCTTAGTCAAAACAAATCACGGATTATATTAGAGAAGATTTTTTTTTTAATAACCAAGAGCAGGCCTGGCTTAATTAAAGTAGAATGATCCAACTAAATAACATCTGGACAGATCCCAGCAATCCTTAACAGCTCACAATGACAATACTGAAAGGCTTAGTAGGGCCCGTCATGGGGTATGCCTGTGACTTGTAAACGCGCAGAGAAGACGATTAAAAAAGATAAGCAAAGCAGCTGAGATATGCGCGTTTGTTTTAGATTGCTTAGGGTCAGCTGAGCCGATAAAAGAACACATGAAAGCATATCACACAAACTGGGAACAACAAAAGTCAAACTTCTTACTATAATAAATGAACAAAATTTATGTCATACAGGCCGTGCGCTACAAAACAGACACGGACCTCATGAAGGCTATCTTTCAAACAAAGACCGAGAAGAAAAGAAGAAAAAAGGCAGACCCCCAGCTTCTCTTATTGACAACATCACCAAATCCTGTGGCATGAGATTCCATGAAGTCAGCAGCAGGGCAGTACAGCAAAGACCGGAGCACATGGAGAAGAAGGATCATGGCGGTGTCATTGGGTGTGGCGGCTAACACGAAACAGGGTGACACCTACAGGTGAGACAGGTGAGGTGAGGTGAGGTGAGCACAGTCAGCGTGTTGCCTTAATTAATGTCATGTGATATGATGCCTCTTTTGTTAATCCCACACAATCTAGCTTTGAGCGCTTTGATTTGTTTCTTTACAAGATTCAGCGCTATATAAGTTCCATACATTATTATTATTATTATTATTATTATTATTATTATTATTATTAGCTAGTGACACAGCCTTGTGACTAAACTCTTCAAGGTCACCCTGTTGACCTATAACCTGATCTTCAGTGAATTTTGCTACAGAATTTTTCTTGAATAAAATCTGTTTAAACCATATAATGCTCGTTTTGAATGAAACAGTAGAAGAAATGTTAATATTTAAAAGCCAGCAAACGGCACAGATCGAATCCATTCATGACAAGAAAACAACGCTCCGATAGCCCAGATTTTAACAATGGGCAAATAATTATTATCAAAAATCTCAAAAATATGATAATAAAATATTACTATCAAACATCGATACCATAGCATAAAAGTAGGCTCGAGATGAAACAAAGACCAAAACAAATATGCAAATACTCCACATCACATCAAAGAAGGTTGCGTTTCCTAAATTTGTTTGGACACGAACGTAGGCAGGGTTTCTTTTTCCATGTGCGTTTTGATAGCCTGTGCTCTAAGGGTTAGTTTACGTTTTTAAGTATAGTGACTACATGCACATCCTCTTTTGTTCAACCCCTAGAGCTCCCAGGTTCACAACAAGTGAGACTTTCTGTATGCGACAGTTTACTCTCTATCACGGAAGCCACCTTCCGATTTCGAGGATGGTGTCTAAACACGACACCAGTGTGCATGCTGGGTTGTTTATTTTAACTTTGTCATCGTTCTTACCAGCAGGAAACCACTTACTCTTCACCAAGGCGGTATGGGTGGTTTTTTAACGTGTGTGCAAGATATTCTTTGTGCATTCACAAACAGGACCTCGGCTTAGAGTCTTGTTCAAATGGTTTTTAGGTAGTGGAATTGGTACTGGTGTTAACTTCAGAGGGAAAATTTCGACCAGGTGCCTCTAACTTGGGTTCGTTTTGGGGTTTTAGTTTTTTTTTTGTATGTCTTTTGTTTGTTTGGGGTATGTTTGTATCTTCTCTCTCTCTCTTTCTCTCTCTCTCTCTCTCTCTCTCTCTCTCTCTCTCTCTCTCTCTCTTTTCTCTCTCTCTCTCTCTCTCTCTATCTCTCTCTCTCTCTGTCTCTCTCTCTCTCTCTTTCTCTCTCTCTCTCTTTCTCTCTCTCTCTCTCTCTCTCTCTCTCTTTCTCTCTCTCTCTCTCTCTCTCTCTCTCTCTCTCTCTCTCTCTCTCTCTCTCTCTCTCTCTCTCTCTCTCTCTCTCTCTCTCTCTTTCATTTTTTGTTGTCTGGAGGTAACGTGATTTCTGCTGCATCCAGTTACTGACCTTGTGCTGTTGTCAAGTATTCATGGCACCCTTTTAACCCTCAGCCGATCTGTGTTAAATTGTTCCCCTTTGATACAACAACACTGCTGAGCCGGAGAATGGAAATCGCTGAATCTTTTAAAGCCAGCAAATGGCATCTACCGAAACTGACTCTGTGTTAAAAACAATGCCATGTTATCACAGACAGACTGTAACACAGGACAAGTGGTATTAAGCATCACAATTCAGACAGAATCAGAATGTTCTAAAGAAAAGGACAAGTATGTATGTATGTGTTTATATATTATATATATATATATATAAAATATATATATATTTGTTTACACACACACACACACACACAACATTATATATTATATATATATATATATATATATATATATATTATATATATATGTATATGTATATATATATATATATTTATATATATATATTTTATATATATATATATATATATATATATATTTCACAGTGAATAGCAGAAGGTCATGTTTTCGAGATCAAGATACATTTTTAAAAAATTAACTCAGGAATAAGCAGTGCCTGAGTTTCAATGACCTGTGCTATTAAATGACAGTTGGTAGAAAACGAGGGTAGCTTCTAACAACTGATTTAAAGTTAAACAACTTGCAATAGCCACAGTACAGTTCAGGTTTTTGTGTATACAGTTTTATGTGTATTTTTTCATTAGGATTCAGAAAGTGTCTGCTCAAACAGAAATTTGATTTTTAAAAAACTTATCCGAAAAAATAAAACAACCTTGTTCAATGAAAAAAAACACCCAAAGAACAACAAAGACTAATATGAAAACAAAGCAAAACAATTACAATATGTGTCTTTCTTTCTGCTATTTAAATTCTTGACCTTTTTCTGGATTTTTAGGGGTGGCTTTTGTTGGGTTTTTTACATTTATTTAATGAATCAGTTATAATAATAATAATAATAATAATCATCATCATAATAATAATAATAATAAAAAATATTAAAATAATAATAATGATGATAATAATAATAATAATAATAATAATAATGATAATGATGATGTTTAATAATAATATAATAATAATATAATATAATAATAATAATAATAATAATAATAATAATAATAATAATAATAATAATAATAATAAGTAAGAAGAAGAACAAGAAGAGTTTATGGAATTTATACAGCCCTGAATCTTGTAAAGCACAGAAAAAAAGCGCTTGCTTTCAAATCATTCACCCCCATGCTGACCATTAACAAATAAAATTAACAAATTCTACATTCAGACACACACACACACAATTAATTTTCTTTTTTCAAATCTCTCTACGTACTTTCCTTATTTTTCCTTATTTTGTCTTCATTGTTTATTTCATTCATTTTTTCCTTCTTTTTGTCAAAATATGATGCGCATCTGCTATAACAAAGCTTTCCTACACAGTCATTGAGGATGTACAGTTGTTAAATATTCATAAGCACCCTTTTGACCTGACCCTGCTAGTGTGAATCATTCGATTTTGTAACAGTACCCAGCCCGACCCGAAAAGTACAAAACACTGAATATTCAATTTATAAACAAGCAAATAGCACTGGTTGAAACTGCAAAAGTTAATGAAAAAGTAGAGAGCAAAAGACTTTTTACAACCTAAATGACATTTACTGAAATCCACTATGGTATTGAAAAAAATGCACTGTTAATTGGAAAGTTAGAAAGCATTTAAAATGTACACCCCAGCAAATACTTTACTGAAATCCACATTTGTACAGAAAAATTGCACTGTTAGCTGGAAAGTTTGAAAACGCTTAGATGGTCACAACCCAGCAAATGGCATTAATAGAAACCCCCTCTGGCACAGAAAACAATGCGCTGGTATTAGGGAAGTTGGAAAGCAATAAAGATTTACAATCCTAGCAAATGGCATTTTCTGGATTCAGCTCCAGTACATAAAATATTCACTTTTAACAGGAAAGTTAGAAAACATTACATATTTACAACCCAGCAAATGGCATTCCTTGAAATCTGCTCTGGTACAGAAAACAATGGCACTCGCTTTCCCCCAGCCAAGTTAAGCAGCATCGAGCATGGTTACCAGTTGGATGGGTGACCGTTTGCGTCAGTACAGTCTCCCAGTTCTGTTACTGTTACTGTCACTGGTCCCGTAACCCGCCAGGGTCGTAGGGGCGCTGCATGGTGGACGAACGATGGACCAGCTGGCTCCACTTAGCGCGGTCGTGGGCGAGTGCCTGGGTGACATTGAAGTCCTTCCCTGTCCAATCACAGATGTCGTCGGCCCACTTTCTCCTCTGTCTGCCCCGTCTTCTCTTCCCCTGGACTGTTCCTTGCAGGATGGTCTTTTAAGTCCTTCTGAGCGTGTTGCATGCCCATACCATCTGAGTTTCCTCTTTTTCACCGTGGTCAGTATGTCTTCATAGTCCCGCACTTGTTGAGTGATCTTTCTGCGGACTTCATTGTTGGTGACATGGTCCTTGCATGAGATGCCAAGGAGCCTTCTGAGGCATCTCATTTCTACTGCTTGGATCCTCCTTTGTAGGTCTGCGTTCAGTGTCCATGCCTCACATGCGTAAAGCATGATTGGGATGACTAGCGCGTTTAGAAACTTTACCTTGGTTCCGAGAGGGATGTTTCTGTCTCTCCATATGGTCTTCAGTCTTTCCATTGCTGCTGCTGTTTGTGCCGCTCTTGCTAGGATTTCGGTCTTTGATCCTTCCTCACTTATGATGGCTCCAAGAAACTTAAAATGGTCAACTGTCTCCATTTCTTATCCGCTGAGAGTGATCTTGGTGGTGATTGGCTGGGCACTGTTTGACATGAGCTTGGTTTTCCTCGGCGCTGATTTCCATGCCGTATCGTGAGGATATTTCGTCCAGTTGTTTCACTAGGTTGGCCAGTTCCTCTTCATTTCCTGCCAGACCGTCAATGTCATCGGCAAACCTGAGGTTGGTGATTGTTTGCCCTTCAATGCTGACTGTGCCTGTGTGGTCTTCCAAGGCGTCAGTCATGATGTGTTCAAGGAAAATGTTAAACAGTGTCGGCGACAGCAGACATCCCTGTCGGACCCCAACTGAGGTATGGAACCATTCCCTTACCTCGCCCTATACGAGTACTGCACTGGTGGCCTTTGAGTAGAGTTCCTTGATGGTGTGAATCAGCTTCTGGCCCATGTTGAATTTGTTCATGGTGGCCCACAGAGCGTCATGCCATACTCAACCGAAGGCCAGTTCACCCAGCTGTAAATGGGCACCTGCCCTCTTTAGGGTCAGGAAAGGTAAAGCAAAAAGGAAGAGGAGATGGGCGCGGCCCTCAATATGCTGGCCTCTAGAGAAGTGAGGTCTCTGATACCTAACTCCCCTTATACCTTAAAGATTATAGGACACCTTTACTTTACAGAAAACAATGTACTGTTAACTGGATATTTTTTATAAGAGGACACTGAATATTTAGAACCCAGCAAATAGCGTTTGCCCAAATCCATTCTGGTACATAAAAAAATTCTGGTAACTGGAAGTTAGAAAGCTATAACATGTTAACGACCTAGCCAATTGCATTTACTGAAATCCCCTCTGGTACCGAAAACAATGCACTGGTAATTGGATTTTTTTTTATAAGAGGACACAAAATATATGGAACCCAGTAAATGGCGTTTGCGGAAATATACTCTGGTACAAAAAAACTGTTCTGGTAACTGGAAAGTTAGAAAATAAAATGTTAACAACCCAGCAAATGCCATTCTTAAAATATGCTCTGGCACAAAAAAACCCTAATGCACTGGTAAAAGGAAAATTAGAAAAGTTTAAAATTTACAACCAAAGAAAATGGCATTAACTAAAATTCAGTATGGTATACAGCAGAAAAGGCTCTGGTAACTGGAAAGTTAGAAAGCAATAAAATGTTAACAAAACAGCAAATAGCTTTTTTTAAACTGCTTCAGCACAGAAAACCTGCACCGGTAATGCAAATCTTAACCCTGGAAAGTATTGTCTGGAGGGACGTTGTGGTGATCACCAGCTCTTGGGACATTTCACTCAGTCTAGCTCCACCACTGAGCTAATACTGTCGTCAGTAGGGGACTTAGTGGGTCAAGTCAAGGCAATTCAAGTCAAAAACACTTTAATCATCCCATGAAGGGCAATCGTGGGTGGTGTCCTGTGTATGTTAGCTCAGAACATGCACCACTGAACACCACCACCAAAGTGACCCAGCAGCAGTGCAGGGTCCCTATAGGTGGCGACCCCATGGCGGCTTGACATTGATGGGCTCCTCATGAGCATCCTACCCTGCATTTTCTTTTATTTTTTCCCTGTTTTATTTTGATATTTTGTCTTTCTTTCTCTGCTTGCTTATAACCAATTTTTAATCTTCTTTTTCTTGGATTGCTTTTATATTTTTGAGTGTGTGTGTGTCTTGTTTTGTTTGTTTTGTTTTTTCACTGGGTCCTTTCCTTCTTCTTTGGTTCTTGTCCGTCTTTATCGTACTTTTAC
>CM054159.1:1244715-1259715 GCA_028751875.1 Rapana venosa | reverse complement strand
TAAACGAGCTATGTTACCGTTTATGTAAGCGGTCTTTTGCAACTTATTCATTTTTAAATAGATTTTTTTTGTATAAAGGCGGTCAGATAAACCATTAAAGAGAACAGTCACACACACGAAAGGTACATGTATGGACGGACACAACCATACATAATAAAATTATTATAGATACATATGCAAGGGCACACAGACATACACACATTGCAGTTATTTGCTGATCTTGACAATGGTATCCGTGCATTCACAAACAGAGCTCAGGGTGTTTAGTTCTTGGGTACACGTTAAATTCTAGGCAATGCAATGATTAAAAAATAACCAAAATTAAACCAAAATATATTTAAAAAATAACATTACCACGTATTCACATGTAAAGCATTGCCACAATTCAACATAATATCAATGCATTAAAATACCTTATAATTGGTATACGCCATCCTACATTCATAACAAAAACTAGGTCAATCCGATGAGAGATTAGATATTTTTAAAAGCGAACTTTTGATATTCCAAGACAAAAAAATATATAGGTCAATACGAAGCATCTGACGCGTTCTTTTTACCATCCCTGCAATTCTGCTCAGAAACAGAAAAGCAGAATCAGGGTAGTAACGGTTTGCACCATGGTCAAGGAAAGGAAGACGAAGAAGGAAAAGTGAACTTACTGATGCTGTCAGAGCTATGGAGTCTTTCGCTGCCATCATAGTAACTATGCCTTCACACTCAATTGGACAGACCAGACCAGCATCGTATGTTACAGGGGCTGATGCTGTCTGTGAGAGTTTGGAAAGCCCCTTCTTGATGAACATCAGTTTTCATGATGGTTTACCGGATCTCTATGTGTTTGTCTGTCTGTCTGTCTCTATCTGTCTGTCTCTATCTGTCTGTCTTTGTCTCTCTCTCATCACACACACGCTCACACACAGACACACACAGATATAGGTAGATAGACAGATAGATAGATAGATAGATAGATAGATAGATAGATAGACAGATAGGTAGATAGGTAGATAGATAGATACATAGATAGATGTATCTAGAAAGATATATATATATACATACATACATACATACATAATATATACAATATACATATAAATGTATCTAGATAGATAGAAACATAGATAGATGGATACATAGATAGATTATCTGTCTCTCATAATATATGTCTATAAATATCGTTTTTTGCTTCATTCTTCTATGTCCTCTTTTATCTGTATGATCCTCTTTTTCATGTTATTGTATTCTTAGATAGGTCTGTGCTTGCTGCCTCATCTACATACAGAGATATGTCGGGTGGGTTGTCCGTCTACCTGCCTGCCTGTCTGTCTGTCCGTCTCTCTGTCTGTCTGTGTGTATGTCTGTCTGTCTCTCTGTCGTAGATTATGTCTGTATCTGTTCCCATCGTCAACAACACAAATTTGTGTTTATTTTATTTATCGTATAATCTGTTGGATACAGGATAATGTAGCACTAATGTGCTTTTTACTCAGTCCACCGTGTGCTATGCGTTTTAGTCAAATTCTGTATCTTGTCCCACAGGACACAATGCTTCTCTCTACGAAACGGACAGATATACGGTCGCAACCTGCTGCGTTCGACCACGTGGTCGGTTTATAGTTTCGAAGACTGTTTGGAGATGGAGATCGGTCACTTGTGTACTCCTATATCCCTTAGTAACGTGTGAATCGAACCGTCGTCAGATTGGTAGATATGTTCTGATTAGTCTATCTCCTGTCCAGTTGTGTATGTCTTTAGTATTGTGTCTCTGTCTGCATGTGTATGTCTTTAGTTGTGTGTCTGTCTCAGTGTGTATGTCTGTTAGTGTGTTGTGTCTGTCTGGCAGTGTGTATGTCTGTTAGTGTGTTCTGTCGGCAGGGGTAGTCGTTAGTGTGTGTCTGTCTGCATGTGTATGTCTGCTGTAGTGTGTGTGTCTGTCTGTGCAGGTGTATGTCTGTAGTGTGTGGTCTGTCTGGCAGTGTGTATGTCTGTTAGTGTGTGTTGTCTGTCTGGCAGTGTTATGTCTGTTGCAGTGTGTATGTCTGTTAGTGTGTGTGTCTGTCTGGCAGTGTGTATGTCTGCTGTAGTGTGTGTGTCTGTCTGGCAGTGTGTATGTCTGTTAGTGTGTGTGTCTGTCTGGCAGTGTGTATGTCTGTTAGTGTGTGTGTCTGTCTGCAGTGTGTCTGTCTGGCAGTGTGTATGTCTGTTAGTGTGTGTGTCTGTCTGGCAGTGTGTATGTCTGTTAGTGTGTGTGTCTGTCTGGCAGTGTGTATGTCTGTTAGTGTGTGTGCTGTCTGGCAGTGTGTATGTCTGTTAGTGTGTGTGTCTGTCTGCAGTGTGTATGTCTGTTAGTGTGTGTGTCTGTCTGGCAGTGTGTATGTCTGTTAGTGTGTGTGTCTGTCTGGCAGTGTGTATGTCTGTTAGTGTGTGTGTCTGTCTGTCAGTGTGGTATGTCTGTTAGTGTGTATGTCTGTCTGTCAGTGTGTTGTCTGGCAGTGTGTGTCTGTTTTGTTGCGTCAGTGTGTATGTCTGTTAGTGTGTGTCTGCTGTCAGTGTGTATGTCTTTCAGTGTTTATGTCTGCCGGTCAGTGTGTATGTCTTTCAGTGTTTATGTCTGCCTGGTCAGTGTGTATGTCTTTCAGTGTTTATGTCTGCCGGTCAGTGTGTATGTCTTTCAGTGTTTATGTCTGTCTGTCAGTGCGTGTGTCTGTCAGTGTGTCTGTCTGTCTGTCTGTCAGTGTGTATGTCTGTCTGTCTGTCAGTGTGTATGTCTGTCAATATGTCTGTCTGTCAGTGTGTATGTCTGCCTGTCAGTGTGTATGTCTCTCAGTTTGTCTGTCTGTCAGTGTGTATGTCTGCCTGTCAGTGTGTATGTCTGTCATTTTTTCTGTCTGTCAGTGTGTATGTCTGCCTGTCAGTGTGTATGTCTGTCTGTCAGTGTGTATGTCTGCCTGTCAGTGTGTATGTCTGTTAGTATGTCTGTCTGTCAGTGTGTATGTCTGCCTGTCAGTGTTTATGTCTGTCAGTGTGTATGTCTGTCAGTGTGTATGTCTGCCTGTCAGTGTGTATGTCTGTCAGTGTGTATGTCTGTTTGTCAGAGTGTATGTCTGTCAGAAGTGAGGTCTCTGACACCTCGCTCCCCTACGACCTTATAGGTTATGGGACTCCTTTACCTTTACCTTTTTTATGTCCGTCAGGGTGTATGTCTATCTATCAGTGTGCCTGTGGCTGTCTGCCAGAGTGTCTGTCTGTCTGTCAGTGTGTATGTCTGTCTATCAGTATTTATGTTTGTGTGTCAGTGTGTCTGACTGTGTGACTACCTGTAACTGACAAGGTTAACAGCATGGTCTGTAGGCTGTCTGATAGAGTTTTCTCCCTGGATCATTAGCTGATGACAGGTGGACTTTCTCCTGTCTGTTCTTTTCCAGCTGCCATGATGAAGAAGGTTGTCAGATGATATATTCATTCTTGACTATTTTGGCAATATATCTGTCTTATGTGTCATGTATCAATGTATCTTTTCACCTATGTATATATCTATTTAACTATCTGTACGATTGTCTATCTGTCTATCTGTTTATCGTTCTTTTGGTCTGTGCTGTCTATCTCTGTATATATATATATATATATATATATATATATATATATATATTATATACATATACATAGATAGCTAGCTAGCTAGATAGATAGATATAGATAGAGATATAGATATAAATATATAGAGATATACCTCTCTATCTATCTGCACGTCTATCTATCTATCCATCCAATCATTCATCCGTCTATTTATCTGTCTATCTATCTAAACATCCATCCATCCATCCATTCATCCACTTCGGCCTTTAACGACTGCATAATCTATACAAAGCTTGAGTTGAATGTGCTTACATCATATCAAGTTAACATGGTTCGTTAAGATGGCAAGCAATAATGATTTCTTGATACATTTACCGTTTATAATTTGGTGTAGTACAGCAAAATCCATGGGGGCATGACAGTTCAGTGATCTGAGCACTCGCTTTTACCCAAGCTAAGGTGAAGCAGCATTTTGCATAGTTACCTCTTGGATGGGTGACCGTTCGCGCGCCTTGGCTTCAGCACAGTCTCCTAGTTCACCCAGCTGTGAATGGATACCTGCCCGCTTTAGGGACAGAAAAAGTAAAACAGCGAGGGAGAGGAGATTGGCGCCGCCCTCAGTATGCTGGCTCCTTTAAGAAAAGTTGAGGTCTCTGACATCATTCTCGCTCCCCAATGACCGCATAGATTATGGGAACACCTTTTCCTCTAGCACACTCTGCTCACTGTAGCAGCTCTCAAGATATCTGGAAGCTAAAACATTACTATCACCCCCTGTCAGATTTTCAGGTGGGTCAGTAAAGATGCTGGTGATGTGTGTTGTTGTGAAGTTAGTTTTGTGTCCCATGCAACTAGCACACAACCGATGTAAGTGTAGGACATTGGGAAACGTTCTTCAGTATTTTATTTAGTTCATTTTTATTTTCATTTTCTTCTTGTATTTCGAGAATAACGGAATGAGCACTCATGTGCTTTTCTTACATGCAGTCTTCTGTGTTTGCAGTTTTGTACATCTTGTCATCCGTTCCCACCGGCTTACAATGGCCTACTCTTCCGAAAAGCGGAACGGGCTTTAACGTGTGCGCAAGATGTTCTGCATGCGTTCGCACACGGGACCTCTGTTTATAGTCTCAGGGGAGTGGAGTCAGCACTGATTTTATCTCCAGAGGAAACAGAGGAAACATCCTCTTGAACGAGATTTGAACCTGGGTCAGCATCACTCTAACCACCAGGCTATCCCGCCCCCAGAAAAGGGGATAGCATCATCTAGCAAAGTACACAGGTGACTCCCAATGCAGCTGGGTTTTGCTTATGATTATTTCGTTTTGTTTGTTTTCTTCCGTTCTCCGTGTAGAGATCAAAGGTTCACCAATGGTGAGATATTGCGTTTGCCACCAGTTTTATCCGCATTTAAGGTAGCCACATTCAGACTGCGGAGTTGATGTCTAAACACGACACCTGTGTGCATGGAATTGTAAAGTTCTGTCATCCGTTCCTACCGGCATGCGATGGCCTGCTCTTTGAAAAGGTGAAAATGGCTTTAATTTGTTTGTTGTTTTGTTTCTGGGCAGAGATATTCCGTGTTCAACCGTTTTTTATTCGCTATTAAGGTAGCCGCATTCCGACTTCGGGAATGATGTTTAATCACGACGGCAGTATTCATGCATTATCTTATATTTTGTCATGCGTTCTTTCCGGTACGCAATGGCCTACTCTTTCCAAAAGGTGGAACGGCTTTTTTCATTTACGTGTGCACGAGATGTTCTGCATTCATTCACGCACACGGCTTTGGTTTTTAGTCTCATTTGGAGATTCCCAAAAGGAGATAAAGGTGAAGAAGGACACAAACATTAAATGAATACTATGACTTTTTTTTTTACTAATCAGCTCTACTATAAATTGAACACGTCCCCTTGTCGGAAAATTTCCCTTATAACAAACAATATGTTTATGTTGTGTGTGATTTACAGACTACATGGGAAGATGAGCCACCAAAAATATACCGATTTATTCAAGAAGTGAAAGAAATTGTAGGAAAAAAAACCTTGTGATTTCTGTATATGCTCTCTCAATGGTAGACTTACGACTGTGTAGTTTCCAACAGTCACTCGCTCAATTAAGCCTATTGAACCTGTACTATGCTTAAACCTTGCCCACAAGCTTTTTACCTCTCAAGTCGATGCCTTTATAGCATCTACGTTTTTTCTAAGAGGGCGGGGGAGGGGGGGATGCGCACCAATAGAAATATAAAAATAAGCTCAATACGTCCGATAAATCTATAAGCTGAGCCTGTCTGAACTAAGAATATCATACTTCATAATGACAGATAATTTGTCTTCTCAGTCAAAATATCGTTCACTTATTAGTTTTTGCTATTTTATATACTACTTTAAGTCACTAGGCTGCTCTCCCGGGGAGAGCGCGTCGCCACAAGAGCAGCACCACCCATTTAATTTTTTTTCTTTTCCTGTTTGCGACTGTATTTGTTTCTCTATCAGAGTGGGTTTGGGTTTTTTAATAGAATTTTGCCAGGGACAACTCTCTTGTTGCCGTGGAGGTTTTTTTTATTTTTACGTGCGCTGAATAATTATGTGTAATACGGTTTATCGTCTCACCCGAAAGACTAGCATCCAGACCACCACTCATGGTCTGATGGATGGGTGGAAAGTGTCAGGCCCAAACAGGGGATCAAGCCACCACACGCTTCCGACCCAGACTTTTCGCTTTCTTGGTAGAGGCGTTACCTCTAGACTAGATTATACCTAATGGGTGTCTTTGACTGACTGATTCAGACAACCAGTGAGTTAAAACCCTAAAGTGGAAATGGCTTTCATTGCATCTTTACTTTTCCTCGCTGTAGTGCGGAAGAAAAGTGTATTTTACTGTAAGCGTATAAAAAAATCCAAAAGGTGTTAAACATTTCATTCACCTTATATTTTAATGGAAAATAATAGCCTTTTGTTCTTCCTTACTAAGTTAATTTTCCCGTGATAACATCAAGATTGCTTTGACTTAACGCCACACGATGCTTTTTCAAAAATACTTGCCGCTTATTTCCATTCCTACTTATCCTCTTCGTTGTCCCTGTGTTAATCTTACTTACTTCTGTTACATCTAACTGATTCGTTAGGCGTATTACTGTGTTAACGGCCGTCACAAAGGTTTCTTGTGCCTAAATGTCAGAGTGTGCTTCATGTTTGGAGTTAGATGCACTTCCATGTTCTGTAATAAACTGTGCCTTGATCGACGTGGTTTTGCTTTGCTTTGTCTTGCTTTGCATTGCCATGCCTTGCCATGCCTTGCTTTGCCACGCCTTTTTTTACCTGCTTTGCCTTGCTTTGCCGTGCCTTGCCTTGCTTTGTCTTGCTTGTTTTTACCTGCCTTGCCTTGCCTTGCCTTGCTTTGCCTTGCCTTGCCTTGCTTTGACTTGCCTTGCTTTGCCTTGCCATGCCTTGCCTTGCCTTGCTTTGCTTTGCCTTGCCTTGCTTTGCTTTGCCCTGCTTTGCCTTACTTTGCAATGCCTGTTTTTACCTGCCTTGCCTTACTTTGCCTTGCATTGCTTTGCCTTGCCTTGCCTTGTTTTGTAATGCCTTGCCTTGCCTTTCCATGTCTCACATTGCCTTGCCTTGCCTGCCTTGCCTTGTCACAACATGCCATGCCATGACGTGTATTGCCGTGCCTTGCCTTGTCTTGCATTGTCATTCCTTGCCTTGAATTGCATTGCATCGCCTTATCTTGTCTTGTTTTGCCTTGCCTTGCCTTGCCATGCATTGCCTTATCTTTCCTTGCTTGTCTTAACCTGTCCTGGCTTTTCCTTATCTTGCCCTTCCTTGCCTGTCTTGCCTTTTTTGCAATGTCTTGCCTGTCTTTCCTTTTTGCAATGCCTTGCCTGTCTTTCCTTTTTGCAATGCCTTGCCTGTCTTTCCTTTTTGCAATGCCTTGCCTGTTTTGCCTTTTTTGCAATGCCTTGCCTGTTTCGCCTTTTTTGCAATGCCTTGCTTTGCTTTATCTGGCATTGCCATGTCTTGCTTTGTTTTGGCTTGCTTCGCCTTGTATTGCCTGCCCTTGTCTTTCTTGGCTGGCCTGACCATGTCTTGCTTTGTTTTATTTTGCCTTGCCTTGCCTTGCCTTCCATGGCTTTGCCTTGTCTCACCTGGCCTTGCATGGCCTTGCCTTGTCTTACTTTGCCTTGCTTGACCTTGCCTTGTCTCACCTGACCTTGCATGGTCTTGCCTTGTCTCACCTGACCTTGTACGGCCTTGCCTTGTCTCACCTGAACTTTCATGGTTTTGCCTTGTCTCACCTGACCTTGTACGGCCTTGCCTTGTCTCACCTGACCTTTCATGGGTTTGCCTTGTCTCACCTGACCTTGCATGGCTTTGCCTTGTCCCACATTGCCTTGCATGGCCTTGCCTTGTCTCACCTGACCTTGCATTGCCTTGTCTCACCTGGCCTTGCATTGCCTTGCCTTGTCTTACCTGACCTTGTCTCACCTTGCCTTGCATTGCCTAGCCTTGTCTCACCTTGCCTTGCATGGCTTTGCCTTGTCTTACCTTGCCTTGCATGGCTTTACCTTGTCTCACCTTGCTTTGCATGGCTTTGCTTTGTCTCACCTGACATGGCATGGCCTTGCCTTGTCTCACCATGTCTTGCATGGTCTTGACTTACATTGCCTAGCCTTGTCTCACCTTGCCTTGCATGGCTTTGCCTTGACTTTTCCTTGTCTCACCTTGCTTTGCATGGCCTTGCCTTGTCTCACCTTGTCTTGCATGGTCTTGCCTTGTCTCACCTGGCCTTGTATAAATTTGCCTTGTCTCACCTTGCCTTGCATGGCCTTGCCTTGTCTCACCTTGTCTTGCATGGTCTTGCCTTGTCTCACCTGGCCTTGTATAAATTTGCCTTGTCTCACCTTGCCTTGCATGGCCTTGCCTTGTCTCGCATGACCTTGCCTTGTCTCACCTGGCCTTGTGGGGCTTTGCCTTGTCTCACCTGGCCTTGCATGGCCTTGCCTTGCCTTGTCTCACCTGACCTTTCTTGGTTTTGCATTGTCTCACCTGACCTTGCATGGCTTTGCCTTGTCTCACCTGACCTTGCATGGCTTTGCCTTGTCTCACCTGGCCTTGAGGGGATTTGCCTTGTCTCACCTGACCTTGCATGGCTTTGCCTTGTCTCACCTGACCTTGCATGGCTTTGCCTTGTCTCACTTGGCCTTGCATGGCCTTGCCTTGTCTCACCTGACCTTGCCTTGTCCAACCTTGCCTTGCATGGTTTTGCCTTGTCCCACCTTGCCTTGCATGGCCTTGCCTTGTCTCACCTGACCTTGCCTTGTCTCACCTGACCTCGTTGGGCTTTGCCTTGTCTCACCTGGCCTTGTTGGGCTTTGCCTTGTCTCACCTGACCTTGCATGGCTTTGCCTTGTCTCACCTGGCCTTGTTGGGCTTTGCCTTGTCTCACCTGACCTTGCATGGCTTTGCCTTGTCTCACCTGGCCTTGTTGGGCTTTGCCTTGTCTCACCTGACCTTGCATGGCTTTGCCTTGTCTCATCTGACCTTGCATGGCTTTGCCTTGTCTCACCTGGCCTTGTTGGGCTTTGCCTTGTCTCACCTGACCTTGCATGGCTTTGCCTTGTCTCAACTGGTCTTGTATGGCCTTGCCTTGTCTCACCTGACATGGCATGGCTTTGGCATGGCTTTGCCTTGTCTTACCTGACCTTTCATGGCTTTGCCTTGTCTCACCTGACCTTGCATGGCTTTGCCTTGTCTCAACTGGTCTTGTATGGCCTTGCCTTGTCTCACCTGACATGGCATGGCTTTGGCATGGCTTTGCCTTGTCTTACCTGACCTTTCATGGCTTTGCCTTGTCTCACCTGACCTTGCATGGCTTTGCCTTGTCTCACCTGACCTTGCATGGCTTTGCCTTGTCTCACCTGACCTTGCATGGCTTTGCCTTGTCTCAACTGGTCTTGTATGGCCTTGCCTTGTCTCACCTGACATGGCATGGCTTTGGCATGGCTTTGCCTTGTCTTACCTGACCTTTCATGGTTTTGCCTTGTCTCACCTGGCCTTGCATGGCCTTGCCTTGTCTCACCTGGCCTTGCATGGCCTTGCCTTGTTTCACCTGGCCTTGCATTGCCTTGCATTTTGAATACTAAATAATACGACCATATCCATGTGGGCAATATATTTGCCAAGACAGGTATTCAACACATTACATGGCCCGCTGCGGAAATAACGTCTTCTTCATCTTCTTTTTCGAGCGCTCAGACAGCAACTTTGCCTGTCTGTCATACGAGCGAAAATGCGTTACGCTGCCGTTAAGCGCCTGACAAGTCAGGCCCTGAACATCCGTCTTCTGCGTGGGAGAGAATTGTGATCTTTTTAAGTCTTTATGAAGAAAACGAATGGAGAATGGACCAAGAAGGCAGAAAATATACAAGAAGGAGTTGACAGGAAGACAGGGAACAAGGATAGAAACAAAAAGAGGAAAGAAAATGGAAATTTCTTTCACATACTTTCCAATGGATGGGATGCTAGTTTTACTGACAGGCTCCCGGGCATCTGTAAGGGGAGGGGGTGGGGAGGTAGTATGTATATGTATGTATGTATGCTAGTCCGTCGTTTTCGACGATGACCTCCAAAACAGCAGAGGAGGCAGCTGCTGTTTCGGAAATTGGGCAGAAATTTGATAATGGTGGAGATGCCTTGCCCACAGTACATCCCCACTCTCTCGGCCAAGTGGGCATAAGGACAGTCAGCGTTGGAGATGCTCTCCAAAGGCCAACTAGCCCCCAGGGCTGCAGCACATAAGGACTGTGCAAGTCAAGCCTCCTAGTCAGAGAGTCATAGTCGATCACTAAAGACTAAGCTGTAAAGTGGAATTCCATGAGTGGGAAAGAAAGCCACTGGTCATACAGCCTCTCACTTTGCTGTTGCCCTCAGTGTCAATGGTTTAATCAAGAACTGTGATAAACCCCAGGCGTTGACGGCATGGGGAGGTAGTAGCGTAATATCAATTGTCATGCATATATGTTTTTGTAGCAACAAAACCAATGAAATTCATTCTTTAGAAAAATAACGTAACATTATAGCTTTGTGCACTGATACACAACATTATTCTGTCAGTTCATTAAAACTTTGCGAACTTTGCCATCCATGGGGGAATTACATCATGCGTTTTCTTGCCTCATTCATTGTGTTCGGCACACTTTGATATTTTCGTTTCCTGAAGTGTTCTTCTTAGTTTCTAAATTAAATGGAAAGGAAGGCAGGTAGCAGCATCGGAAGTAACGCATCTGTGTTGAGCTAGTTTAGAACTGGTTTTTGTTGTTGTTGTTGTTGTTATTGTTGTTGTTTTTGTTCTTGTATTTGTTATTGCTGTTGTTGTTGTTATTGTTGTTGTTGTTGCTGCTGCTGCTTCTGTTGTTTGTTGTTGTTGGAGTTTTCTTTGGAAAGTGGAATCCACAAACTTCAGTTATCAATCTTTTCACTTTGTTGCGAGGAAGGAACAGAAAAGATTAGCAACTTGTAGAGAGAACAGCTCAGAACGAATGTGTCAATTAAAATCCCAGCGTGGGGATGCCAGGGAAGGGAAGGGGGAAGGTGGGCTGTCAGTATAAACAGCATCTTCACCTTCTGGAAATTCTGTGCTGGGAATTCCCTCTTTTCTATCCCTCTCTCTCTCTCTCTCTCTCTCTCTCTCTCTCTCTCTCTCTCTCTCTCTCTCTCTCTGTTTCTGCTTTGTTCCTCTCTTTCCGGCAACCTCGTTCTTGACAATTTTCTGTTTTCGTGGTCTATTCTCCGGACCTTTGTTTCAAAAAGACTGCAAATATAATTCTTTTCCACGACGAAATCGGATGCGCTGGGCCTGGTTTGCCAGGCACTTAACGGCTGCGCAACACATTTTCGCTCATTACGCAGACAGCAATCGAGACTTAAAAAAGTGGTCAGACCACTCGCTTTCCCCGAGCTAAGGTTAGGCAGCATTGACCATGGTTACCAAGTGGATGGGTACAGAGGGGGAGACAGGGAGAGAGAAAGAGAGAGAGAACTCCGAACTCTGAACTCTGAACTGATTTAATGTACATTGGCCTTGGACCACAATACGTTTGTTGGGCTTGGGATAGAACAATGGGTTCATTCATATCATTGGCAAAGCAAATGCACAAACAAATAATGATTTATGACTGATTAGAGAAAAAAAAACACCAACATATACATAGCCAAATAATGCAAAAAGATTATGTCAGTAACAATTTTTGACTGAATAAAGAAGAAAAACACCCAAATAATGTCCTTGACCTGTACTGGTTTGTGTACTAGGAGAAGAAGTCAAGTCAAGTCAAAAACACTTTAATCATCCCATGAAGGGCAATTACAATACTGACAGGCAGATTGATACACATCAAATATATCACAGACACAAAAGCTATATTTCATATTGGTTTTCAAATAAAATGTCACGAACACACACACACACACCAACACACACGCGCGCATGCGCACACACACGCAAACACCCGCACGCACGCACACACATCAATTGTGAACACAATTTTAAACCCATTGACTAGAATGCCCCTTCCCACATCACGTTATCCATGTCAACTTCACCATATTTCCCCGCATTCCAACACCTTCACTTCACGTGCAATCCACGTCTTTGCCTGCTAGTTTGAGAGGAAGCAGACTTGTCAGTTTCACCATGTCTGCATTCCTCGAGTGTTCAGTTCACGTGAAATCCGTGCTCTGTGGCCTTGACCGTCTGGCAGGGGTTGTCAGTTTCACTATGTCTGCATTCCTCGAGTGTTAAGTTCACGTGCAATCCGTGCTCTGTGGCCTTGACCGTCTGGGTTGCGACAAAGAGGGGAATCCCCGTCCCTTTTCCACACTGGTGGCCACGTGTGTGTCCCCGTAATACACTGCTTGTTATAGACTGTTGCTGCTGAAGCAATCAAGGGAATCCTCACTGTGATGTCTACATTCTTCTGTGACTACATATCTCCTTTGCATTCATACAGGATGTACTAAGGCATCAACAGAATTAACAAAAAACCACAAACAAACCAAAATGAAAAAATAAATTTCATGTAAGGCTATCATGTGACTCAAAACTCGTGTTAGTTTGCACAAATTTGGTAGGTGTGCTTTTTAAAATCAAAGGATCAGGCAACCACTGTACCCCAAACAGTTCTTTGTTGTCTGCTAGCTTCCTAACTGCAATATATTATGCGTGCACGATGTCAACACTGTAGGAACACAAGCAATCCTCATTTGAGAGAGAGAGAACTCTGAAACTCTGAACTCTGAAATGGTTTAATGTACATCGGCCTTTGGCCACAATATACATTGAGGGGCAAAGTACTGAAGATGAAAAGTTGAAGATGAAGAGAGAGGAGAGAGAGAGAGAGAGAGAGAGAGAGAGAGAGAGAGAGAAGATGAGAGAGAGAGAGACAGAGAGAGACACACACACACACATAGAGCTTATTTGAAGGCAAAGCTACTTGACAGATACGTGACCCCCTATATAAAATAGCCATGATGAGCAACGCGCTTTTTTGGCTGGCAATTTGATCAGAACGTATACACTTTATGATATAGATCATTATTTTTATTTCTAAAATCTACGCAATAAGAAAGAAATATGGTTATGTCTTAAAATAAAAATTGTTCTTGTTGCTTTTGTTCGTGGAAGGGGCCATGCAAGTTAACTTTAAAAGTATGTGATTAACTGCCTAACCCCAAATGCTGACTGTGTTGCTTTGTTGTTGGTGCTGTTGTCCAACTTATATTGTGAACATCGTTGTGTACGTTTTGAACTTGCGTAGGGAGGTGTTAGCGCGTGAAGATTATTCCCTGCACGCTGAGGCAGGTCTGTGAAACTGTTCGTTCTGCCAATACCAGATTTAAGAAAGCAAGAACCGAAATGCAGAGCATGTTCAAAAATGAGAAAGCATGCCTACATTAAAACGAAGCTTTTGTTCTCGTTGAAGCTTTCCCAAGGGAAGTGATATATTACAAATCACTACATATGACCTTACAAATTATACCAAGAAAGTCAACTTGTACGTATTTTATGCCTAACCAAAAATGCTGACTGTGAGCGACAAGAATTCATGCTGACAATTTGCAAATGGCCGTGCAAGTTAACTTGAAAAGTACGTTTTAACCAACACGTTGCCTTGCTTCCTGCTTCGGCTTTTTGCAGCTTATATCGGCAATCATTTTCCTTTCTGTATCAGCAAAAATCCTTGATTAATTGTCTTCGTTAGTAAAGAAAAAAAATCAGAATCGAAACGAGCCTGATTGGTGTGTTTCGATGTACGTGAGCGGAGGATTTGAAGATTTTAAACTTCGTGAGGTCGTACTCTTGAAAGACAAGCTATGTGACAGCCCAGGAGCAAAGTTTGAGAAAATCAGCCTCAGCAAACTGTGTGCAAAACGGGTTCTTCTCGACAAAGGCAAACCCAAACTTGATATGAACAATATTTTTGCAGTATGGATTTACTAGATTGCACAACATACCTCTTTTATATTGTGTTCTCTGTGTATGGGTATTGTGATGTGTGCTTACGTGACAAGACGCAATTCACAAAAGTCACAATGGCTTATTCCAACTAATTCTTCTGAGCTATATATAGAGCAGCAAAAGGTATGCATACCAAGAAATGAATGGCGGGTATAAACAGGAAGAGCAATCGCAAGTGCACAAAAAGAGAGTCGTGAAAAATAATGAATCAGACACGGTTATACACTGTTCGGGTTGATGCATCCTGGATGGATGGCAAATTCCCCATGTACTTTCAGGAAGCCTACATACATACAGGTATCTGAGGTGATAGAAGAGAGAGAAAAACAACAAAAGTTACATGTGATAGGAAAATCAGCCAAGAAGACGTCAACATCACACAGCGTGCATATCCAACATCACTCAGTCAAGAGTGCTAGATTTAGCACACCCCTTCCTTTTACCTAGTCCTGCTGTGATTATACAGGCTGCACACCGGTATTAATTTGGGGGTCACGTAGTATCTTCTATAGAGTGCGAGTGGAAAAAACTGTTCGTGATTTTCACAGATTTTTTAAAGCATAAAATGATGGACTGTGCACTTGTTTTTTTGGATTGAGGACATAGAGCAATACCAGGTAGTCACGAGAAAGTTGGAAATAACCATCAAATGAGGTTTACCTGTATTCCTACAGCGTTGACCCTGCGCATGCATATTGCGCTAAGGAAGCTAGCAGACGACCAATGACTGAGGGGGTACAGTGTTTGCTGAAAAATTAAAAAATTTCAAACCTACAAATTTGTTCAAATCACATGAGTTTTGAGTCAGAGGCTAGTCTTTCACAAAAAGTGGTTTTTATTTCTGTGGATGCCTTAGTACGTGCGGTATGAATATAAAAGTTACATAGAAAAACAGAAGGA
>CM054159.1:1217215-1232215 GCA_028751875.1 Rapana venosa | reverse complement strand
GTAATAATTACATCGCACGCTGCGTATTTACATGAAATAAAGTCCACTTCTAACACAGATCCATTGAAACAATTGTAACACACACAAACAACACACACACACACACACACACACACACACACACACACATAAAAGGGATTAAAACATAAAGACACCCGATTGAATTTCACACAGACACAACAATCGACATGACAAACAAACATAGAGACAAACCCAAACAACAGACAGAAAAGAGAGAGAGAAACGGATAGAGACAGAGACTGGAAGACTAAATCCCGGTTTTTAAAAAAAATTCATTTTTCGGCTTAAGCTCCGAAGGTCACCAATGGTAATATTTTGCAGATGTGCCGGTTTTTCCGCCATGAATATAGCTGCATTCCGACTTTCGGGATTTTTTTAGGAAATGACCTTTACCAATGTATTCGGATAAAACCTCAAGGTTAAAACTGACGCTAATGTGCTTGTGGTGAAGCGACTATTTTCAGCCATCTTTGTAGCGTGTAGCCATTTCTGCAAGGGTCATGTATTTTCTTTTCCCCAAACGGCTCCGTTTTACCTAAAACCCCAATGCCTTTGCACATGTAACCATAAACATATCTTCTATTAATATCTCCATCAATATTTCTCAGACTTAATAATTCTGTTCTTCCATTGATTGTTTCCTTTTATTCCTACGAAGGCAAAGCGTATGCAAATCTACCATTTTTGCGTGTCGTGTCAGCCATATTGTGTTTTGTCAAAGGGGGTTAAGCCTGGAAATGCGTTTCAAATTTCAAAACCATTTTCTTCCTTTTTTGCAATCATTGAAATACTATCTATGGAAAATAGAATGACTCAAAACGTTTTGGGGGGCTAAATTGCCTGGTCTTTGTGTGAATTGATTAGCTTTTAATAGGTGCAGAAAGGGGAATAAGAGAAACTTAAAGGGATGGTTTCAGGTCAAACGAATGGTATTCCTTTGTTGTGGAAAGTAAACCACATAGAAAACAAATCCAGTGATTTGTTGAACATTCATCTCATAGGAGGATTACTCTTTTACCTAGAAAATATTAAAGCGAGTGGGGGTTGGAGGGGGTGGGGAAAAGAAAAGAGCCGAGGTATAAAGCTTCTGGGAAAAACAAAACAAACGAAAAACATGAACAACCCCCCCCCCCCAAACACACACACACACACACACACACACACACACACACACACACACATACACACACATACACAAACAAACAAAACAACAAACAAACAAATAACAAACAAATAAAAAACACAAACAAATAAAAAAAAATTTTTTTTAAACAAATAAACATACAAACGAGCAAACAAAAAACAACAAGACCAACAACAAAATACTGAAGTGATTATGCTCACAGACGTCGCTATCAACAACACGAATGTATTTGTCACCTTATGGAAGGCAGGTGGCAGGATGGTGCAGACGTTCACCTGCCTAACATAATCATGCTGTGAGGCTCTGAGTTCGATTCCCAGCCTTTCACTTTCTTCGCAGTTTGTCGGTAGAAAAACGAATTGAATGTCAAGACTTTGGGAGGACACTCTAAAGCAAACAAGTCGGTCCCCCGTGTGCTTACGGATTAAGGCACGTCATGAGAGAGACACAGACAGAGACAGAGACAGAGTGACAGAGAGATTTTTATTTTATTCTTTTTATTATCATTATTATTATTACTATTATTATCATCATCGTCATCTTCATCATCACTATTATTATTATTATTATTATTATTATTATTATTATTATTATTGTTATTATTGTTATTATCATTCTTATTTTATTCTTTTTTCTTTCGAGGATAGGGGAATAAGCGCTCAGAGAGAGAGAGAGAGAGAGAGAGAGAGAGAGAGAGAGAGAGAGAGAGAGAGAGAGAGAGAGAGAGAGAGAGAGAGAGAGAGAGAGAGAGAGAGAGAGAGAGAGAGAGAGAGAGAGAGAGAGAGAGAGAGTATTTTTATACCCCTTTAAGTCACGGCAAATTTCTATGCGTGAAATTCGGGCAGCTCTCCACGGGGAGAGTGCGTTGCTAGGAGAGCAGCGCCACCCTTTTTTCCCCCCTTTTTCCTGTGCAACTGCATTTGTTTCCCTATCAGAGTGGTTTTTTTCTACAGAATTTTGCCAGGGACAAGTCTTTTGTTGCCGTGGGTTCTTTTACGTGTGCTAAATAGTTATGCGTAACACACGGGACCTTGGTTTATAGTCTCATCCGAAAGACTAGCACCCAGATCACCACTCATGGTCTAATGGATGAGGGGAAAAGTTTCGGGTCCAAACAGGATTTGAGCCACCACACACTTTCGACCCGGACTTTTCGCTTTCTAGGCAGGCGCATTACCACTAGATCACCGATTCATTAAGACAGAGAGACAGAGACAGAGAGACAGAGACAGGGAGACAGGAGAAGAGAGAGAGAGAGAGAGAGAGAGAGAGAGAGAGAGAGAGAGAGAGAGAGAGAGAGAGAGAGAGAGAGAGAGAGAGAGAGAGAGAGAGAGAGAGAGAGAACTCGAACTCGAACTCGAATGAGTTCGCACACGGGACTTCGGTTTATAGTCTCATCCGAAGGACTTTTGGCGAGAGTGGAGTCGGCACTGATGTTAACTCCAGAGGAAAAATCCTCTCGAGCGAGATTCGAACCCGGGTCAGCAAATCACGAATACATCACTGTAGCCACCAGGGTATCCCACCCCCAGAGAGACGCTTTGACGCTTTGACGCTTTGACCAATTTATTGTCATTGCCCAAAGTGGCCTATTGACAAGGGGGGTTATAAACGACTTTCTTTTGTAAATACAAATAAATACAAGAAAAATCACATGATGCATTTAACGTAATGAAAACCAAAAAACCAAAAATGAGCTCTTATGAACGGATACGACTTTAAGCTCTGACGTAAACTCAGTTTCAAAATGAACATAAAGTAATAACAAGGATGAACAATAGGAACCAATAAGCAATAACTAAAATAATGAAAAGAACATTCTAGAATGCTATATTAGACCATCCATTGACATTGTATGTGAAATTTTCAAAAAATATTCTTGCTGAAGACTACAGCGTAATTCTAAATGTTTCTTTAGGTGTTTCACAAAATGCTAGAGTTTACATAATATAAATGTTACTTTAGTTTAGTCACAAATGTTAAGCTAATTAGAACTTAGCTGTAATTGTCTTAATTTCAGTGCTTCAGCAATAAACTTTGCAACCGATTTGATCACAATATCATCATCGGACGATAAGATAGAAAAAATATCTTGCCTTCGGAAAGCTTCTAGATTGAGAACACCACAGTTTTCACGTATGGAAACATATGATTGACAATGAAACAGGAAATGCACTTCATCATCAAGAATATGACCACACATAGGGCATGGGAACTGTGTGGACGTCTCAGGTTGAAACCATCTTTTGTTTGCATTGAAGCCGAGTGTTCTTAGTCGAAATCTTGCATAAATTAGTCGATGCCATTTGTCAGTGACTATTCGAAGATACTTTTCAGCTTGAAAAGCACACTTAAACGAAAGAGAGAGAGAGAGAGAGAGAGAGAGAGAGAGAGAGAGAGAGAGAGAGAGAGAGAGACAGAGACAGAGACAGAGACAGAGAGAGAGACAGAGACAGACAGACAGAGAGACAGAGAGACTTGCTGCTAATGTGTTTGGTGTGGAACAATCGTTTCTATTCATGTAAAACGTATTTCCTCCTTTACAACCTGTCTTCCTTGCCGCCCTGTGATGCTTCTATTTACCCGACACATTAACCACTTCAGAAGTTTCATGTTGATTGTATCTTTCATTTTATTTTTTTCTTCCAGCCTTTGGAAAAAAAACACTTTAAATTCCCACCTCATTATTTGATGTTTTATCTGATACTTTGCACACACACATACTACACACACACACACAAACCTACACACACACACAATCGCACACAATCGCGCGCGCGCACACACACACACACACACACACACACACACACACACACACACACACCTGCAAATGCATCTATTCAACATTTCGTGCAACCGCCGTTAAAAACGGAAATTGGGTGTGAAAATCAAAATGTCTTCCCTACTTTCCCCCAAGAAAGGGAATACTATTCTTGGAAAGTTCTGAAACAGAGACTGGTTACTTAGATTACCAGAGTAATTTTTGTCTTTATCCTTTTGCTATTTTAGACAAGGAGAGAAGCGGAGTGAGAATGTGATAGGGATCACTTCACCCAATCTGAGTTGACTATTTTTCTTGAAATATAATGAGACGCAAAATCAAACCCCACTTATTCGATGCCAAGCCAAGCTCATTAAAGTATTACTTTTGTGTTGTCAAACTAAAAAGGTAAAGGTGTCCCATAACCTATGCGGTCGTTGGGGAACCATGCGTCAGAGACCTCAGCTTCTCCAGGGACCAGCATGTTGAGGGCAGCGTCCATCTCCTCTCCCTCGCGGCTTTCCCTTCTCTGATCCTTACAGAGGTCAGATACCCAATTGCAGCTGGGTGAACTAGGGAACTGTACTGAAGCCAAGGCGTGAAAACGATCATCCATGCAATTGGTAACAACGCTCAATAGATGAGGAGAGGGTAGTTCAGTGGTCAGAACATTCGTTTTCTCCAAGTTAAGGTTAAGCAGCATCGAGCATGGGAAACAAAGGAGATAGTGATACATGGACACAAATGTAGTTAGAGAGAACGTCTCTTGCTGGTAAAACGCATTTACCATGGTAACCTTAGTCACAAATCAACTACTTTTACTTTGACTGCTATTATTTTAGGAGATCGATTATATCGGTTTTACAGGCTATAGGTTATAATCAGTCATGGAAGTAGATGGTTTATCGTTCATAGGTTATAATCTATTGTGAAAGTAGACAGTTCACATTCATAGACTAACTCCTTCTTCGCAATTCTTCGCAATTCTTCTTAGCAAATCGTCTTCTTTTTCGCAAATCTTCTTCTCCCTCACAATTGTTCTTCTTCTTCTTCGCAATTCTTCTCTTCGCAATTCTTCTTCTTCTTCTTCTTCTTCTTCTTCTTCTTCTTCTTCTTCTTCTTCTTCTTCTTCTTCTTCTTCTTTCTTCTTATTCTACTTCTTATTCTTCTTCTTCTTCTTCTTCTTCTTCTTCTTCTTCTTCTTCTTCTTCTTCTTCTTCGTCTTCTTCTTCTTCGCAATTCTTCTTCTTCGCAATTCTTCTTCGCAATTCTTCTTCTTTGCAATTCTTCTTCTTCGCAATTCTTCTTCTTCTTCTTCGCAATTCTTCTTCTTTGCAATTCTTCTTCTTCGCAATTCTTCTTCTCAATTCTTTGCAATTCTTCTTTTTCTTCGTAATTCTTATTTGAAATTCTTTGCAATTCCTTTTTGCATTTCTTCTTCAGATTTTTCTTCCTGGGAGTCTTTTCCTTCTTTAGATTATTCAGAAGTTTTCTTCTTGACATTTGTAGTATAGCCAGTTATACGGCCATATAAAATGGAAAATTGGGCAACATGCGGTATTTTGTACGATATGTAGGGCAAGTCCATTAAACATGTTATTGATTCGACACCATCAGAGTATATGCTTGAATCTGTGTGTACTTACCAACCAAAGAGCGTGCACTCTCCACCTACAAAGAAATTCCTGGAACTTTTTGAAGTGCGGTTTTTGCAACTGTGAAAAGGTATCCTGTGTTCTTTGGTCCTGCTTTTGATGCTCCTTCCTTGTTACCGGCATAACTTATCCTGATACACTCCAATGGCAGAGTTTCCTGATTGTTTTTAAAGGATATAACCTTCTATAGGCTTCGGGATCAATGGCCTTTGTGCAGATAGTTATCAGGCGCGTATGCACGTACGTGTGTGTATGTGTGTGTGTGTGTGTGTGTGTGTGTGTGTATGAGAGGGAGAGAGAGAGAGAGAGAGAGAGAGAGAGAGAGAGAAGGAGAGAAGAGAGGAGAGGAGAGAGAGGAGAGAGAGAAAGAGAGAGGAGAAAGAGAGAGAGAGTGGTTGTGGGTGTGTTTTCGCGCGCGCGCGCGCGAATGTATACTATTAGTACAGAAGAATTGTACTTTTCAAGATATTTGTTTAACATTTATTTTCATTCATGATAGAAACAACCATAGGTGTAAACAGGTAATAATTACATCGCAGGCTGCGTATTTACATGAAATAAAGTCCACTTCTAACACAGATCCATTGAAACAATTGTAACACACACAAACAACACACACACACACACACACACACACACACACACACACACACACACACACACACACACACATAAAAGGGATTAAAACATAGAGACACCCGATTGAATTTCACACAGAGCCAACAATCGACATGACAAACAAACATAGAGACAAACCCAAAAAACAGACAGAAAAGAGAGACAGAAACGGATAGAGACAGAGACTGGAAGACTAAATCCCGGTTTTTAAAAAAAATTCATTTTTCGGCTTAAGCTCCGAAGGTCACCGATGGTAGTATTTTGCAGATGTGCCGGTTTTTCCGCCATGAATATAGCTGCATTCCGACTTTCGGGATTGTTTTAGGAAATGACCTTTACCAATGTATTCGGATAAAACCTCAAGGTTAAAACTGACGCTAATGTGCTTGTGGTGAAGCGACTATTTTCAGCCATCTCTGTAGCGTGTAGCCATTTCTGCAAGGGTCGTGTATTTTCTTTTCCCAAACGGCTCCGTTTTACCTAAAACCCCATCGCCTTTGCACATGTAACCATAAACATATCTTCTATTAATATCTCCATCAATATTTCTCAGACTTAATAATTCTGTTCTTCCATTGATTGTTTCCTTTTATTCCTACGAAGGCAAAGCGTATGCAAATCTACCATTTTTGCGTGTCGTGTCAGCCATATTGTGTTTTGTCAAAGGGGGTTAAGCCTGGAAATGCGTTTCAAAGTTCAAACCCATTTTTCTTCCTTTTTTGCAATCATTGAAATACTATCTATGGAAAATAGAATGACTCAAAACGTTTTGGGGGGCTAAATTGCCTGGTCTTTGTGTGAATTGATTAGCTTTTAATAGGTGCAGAAAGGGGAATAAGAGAAAATTAAGGGGATGGTTTCAGTTCGAACGAATGGTAGTCATTCTTGTGGAAAGTAAGCCCCATAGAAAACAAATTCAGTGATTTGTTGAAAATTCATCTCACAGGAGGATTACTCTTTTACCTAGAAAATATTAAAGCGAGTGGGGGTTGGAGGGGGTGGGGAAAAGAAAAGAGCCGAGGTATAAAGCTTCTGGGAAAAACAAAACAAACGAAAAACCTGACCATCCCCCCCCCCCCCCCCCCCCCCCCCCCCCCCCCCCCACACACACACACACACACACAAACAAAACAACAAACAAACAAAATCCAAACAAATAAAAAACACACGCAAATAAAAATATATTTAAAAAACCAAATAAACATACAAACGAACAAACGGAAAACAACAAGACCAACAACAAAAACTGAAGTAATTATGCTCACAGACGTCGCTATCCACAACACGCATGTATTTGTCATGTTAAGGAAGGCAGGTGGCAGGATGGTGCAGACGTTCACCTGCCTAACATAATCATGCTGTGAGGCTCTGAGTTCGATTCCCAGCCTTTCACTTTCTTCCCAGTTTGTCGGTAGAAAAACGAATTGAATGTCAAGACTTTGGGAGGACACTCTAAAGCAAACAAGTCGGTCCCCGTGTGCTTACGGATTAAGGCACGTCATGAGAGAGACAGAGACAGAGACAGAGACAGAGTGACAGAGAGATTTTTATTTTATTCTTTTTATTATCATTATTATTATTACTATTATTATCATCATCGTCATCTTCATCATCACTATTATTATTATTATTATTATATTTATTATTATTATTATTATTATTATTATTATTATTATATTATTGTTGTTGTTTTGTTGTTGTTGTTGTTGTTGTTGTTATTATCATTCTTTTTTTATTCTTTTTTTTCGAGGATAGTGGAATAAGCGCTCACAGAGAGAGAGAGAGAGATGAGAGAGAGAGAGAGAGAGAGAGAGAGAGAGAGAGAGAGAGAGAGAGAGAGAGAGAGAGTAAGTATTTTTTATACCCCTTTAAGTCACGGCAAATTTCTCTGCGTGAAATTCGGGCAGCTCTCCACGGGGAGAGTGCGTTGCTAGGAGAGCAGCGCCACCCTTTTTTCCCCCCTTTTTCCTGTGCAACTGCATTTGTTTCCCTATCAGAGTGGGTTTTTTCTACAGAATTTTGCCAGGGACAACTCTCTTGTTGCCGTGGGCTCTTTTACGTGTGCTAAATAGTTATGCGTAACACACGGGACCTCGGTTTATAGTCTCATCCGAAAGACTAGCACCCAGACCACCACTCATGGTCTAATGGATGAGGGGGAAAGTTTCGGGTCCAAACAGGATTCGAGCCATCACACACTTCCGACCCGGACTTTTCGCTTTCTAGGCAGGCGCGTTACCACTAGATCACCGATTCACTAAGACAGAGAGAGAGAGACAGGGAGACACAGAGAAAGAGAGAGAGAGAGAGAGAGAGAGAGAGAGAGAGAGAGAGAGAGAGAGAGAGAGAGAGAGAGAGAGAGAGAGAGAGAGAGAACTCGAACTCGAACTCGAACTCGAATGCGTTCGCACACGGGACTTCGGTTTATAGTCTCATCCGAAGGACTTTTGGCGAGAGTGGAGTCGGCACTGATGTTAACTCCAGAGGAAAAATCCTCTCGATCGAGATTCGAACCCGGGTCAGCAAATCACGAATACATCACTGTAGCCACCAGGGTATCCCACCCCCAGAGAGAGAGAGAGAGAGAGAGAGAGAGAGAGAGAGAGAGAGACAGAGACAGAGAGAGAAAGACAGAGACAGAGACAGAGACAGATAGACAGGCAGACAGAGAGACAGAGAGACTTGCTGCTAATGTGTTTGGGGTGGAACAATCGTTTCTATTCATGTAAAACGTATTTCCTCCTTTACAACCTGTCTTCCTTGCCGCCCTGTGATGCTTCTATTTACCCGACACATTAACCACTTCAGAAGTTTCATGTTGATTGTATCTTTCATTTTATTTTTTTCTTCCAGCCTTTGGAAAAAAAACACTTTAAATTCCCACCTCATTATTTGATGTTTTATCTGATACTTTGCACACACACATACTACACACACACACACACACAACCACACACCAAACACCACAATCGCACACAATCGCGCACATCGCACACACACACACACACACACACACACACACACACCTGCAAATGCATCTATTCAACATTTCGTGCAACCGCCGTTAAAAACGGAAATTGGGTGTGAAAATCAAAATGTCTTCCCTACTTTCCCCCAAGAAAGGGAATACTATTCTTGGAAAGTTCTGAAACAGACTGGTTACTTAGATTACCAGAGTAATTTTTGTCTTTATCCTTTTGCTATTTTAGACAAGGAGAGAAGCGGAGTGAGAATGTGATAGGGATCACTTCACCCAATCTGAGTTGACTATTTTTCTTGAAATATAATGAGACACAAAATCAAAACCCACTTATTCGATGCCAAGCCAAGCTCATTAAAAGATTACTTTTGAGTGGTCAAACTAAAAAGGTAAAGGTGTCCCATAACCTATGCGGCCGTTAAGGAACCAGGTGTCAGAGACCTCAGCTTCTCTAGGCGCCAGCATGTTGAGGGTGGCGCCCATCTCCTCTCCCTCGCGGCTTTCCCTTCTCTGATCCTTACAGAGGTCAGGTACCCAATTGCAGCTGGGTGAACTAGGGAACTGTACTGAAGCCAAGGCGTGAAAACGATCATCCATGCAATTGGTAACAACGCTCAATGGATGAGGAGAGGGTAGTTCAGTGGTCAGAGCACTCGTTTTCTCCAAGTTAAGGTTAAGCGGCATCGAGCGTGGGAAATAAAGGAGATAGTGCTACATAGAAAACAAATGTAGTTAGGGAGAACGTCTCTTGCTGGTAAAACGCATTTACCATGGTAATCTTAGACACAAATCAACTACTTTTACTTTGATTGCTAATATTTTAGGAGATCGTATATATCGGTTTTATAGGTTATAGGTTATAATCAGTCATGGAAGTAGGCGGTTTATTGTTCATAGGCTATAATCTATTATGAAAGTAGACAGTTATCATTCATAGGCTATTATCTATTATTGAAGTAGATAGATTATCATTTATGGGATATGATCTTTTATTGAAGGAGATAGTTTATCGCTCATAGCCTGTCCCTCTGTCCACTGGTGTGAAATATCTAGGGGTCATTATCGACAACACATTCTCCATGCAAAAATCCATCACCTAAACCTGCCAGTCGTGCTACTATCAATTACGGCGCATCAGTGCAGCTCGGAAGTACCTGTCCACTGATGCAACATCCAAACTTGTCACTTCTCTCATTCTCTCACGTCTGGACTATTGCTATTCTCTTCTGGCTGGTCTGCCAGCATCATCTGTCCACTCCCTTGATACACAAAACTCTGCAGCTCGCCTAGTCCTCAGAAAGAAATGATATGAGCACATTACTCCTCTCTTGCAATCTCTCCACTGGCTGCCTCTGCCACAGAGAGTAAACTATAAGATCTGTACCCTCTGTTACAAATCTTTCCACAAAACAGCACCATCCTACCTCTGTGAATGTCTTCACCTGTACACTCCTTCTCGTTCCCTCCGTTCTGCTGCAGATACCTTGTGCTTAAGAATACCTAGATTCAACCAGTCTACCGTTGGCCGTCGCTCTTTCTCTGTTTCTGGTCCATTGATCTGGAATGACCTCCCTCTCTCCCTTTGCGAAAAGCCTTCTTATGACGCTTTTAAATCCGGCCTCAAGACATCTATTTCAAACCTAAGATTCTTCCCTCTTGTTCCATCTCATTAATGTTTGTCCCTGCCCTCAACAGCCAAAACCCAATCACCCTGCCGGAGTGTATAACCTTTATGTGCGTGCATGCGTGTGTGTATATACATTTGAATTTGTAAAAACTTTTAATTATAACTGGCTGCATGTGAATGAGTGGAATAAACGAAAGCGCTTTGATTTGTTTTTGCAAGATATGGCGCTATATAAACTCCATGTATTATTATCATTATTATCTATAATGGAAGGAGTTTTTCATCCATAAGATACAACTCAACATTAAAGCTTGTAATGTTAGTTTACCTTACTTTTTATTTTAATAAAGGATTTCATTGACATTGTTACAGAAGCTGGTTTTCCTTATTTTCCAAATTCATGGGTCGCATGCCTCTGTGTATACCAACATTCTTGACAAAGGGGAATGTATGATAATTTTAAAAGATCTTCAATTTACAGTCATGGAATAATATAATCATAACAATTGGTGTCAACCATGTTGATATGATTATCAGTGATACTGTCTACTGCAATAAAGGCTTACTTTCAGTTTTCGGTTTGCATAATATACAATTTACCCAAGAATGTTCCAAAACATGAGCAATAAGGGCACAGACTTGGTATAAGTACTGCCCATAAATCGGCTGTGGGGACAGGATAGCTCAGGGGTCAGAGCACTCGCTTTCCTACAGCCAAGGTAAAGCAGCATCGAGCGTGGTTACCACTTGGATGGGTGACCGTTTGCGCGCCTTGGCTTCAGTACAGTCCCCCAGTTCATCCAGCTGTAAATGGGTACCTGCCCTCTTTAGGGTCAGGGAAGGTAAAGCATCGAGGGAGAGGAGATGGGTGCCGCTCTCAATATGCTGGCCCTAGAGAAGTGAGGTCTCTGACGCCTCGCTCCCCTACGACCACATAGGTTATGGGACACCTTTACTTTACGTTTGGCTTTTAAAATGGTTGTGCCTTGCTTGTGTTTCTGCTTTTGTTTTCTTGACGTGTTGGAGTTCTTTGTATGTATGTATATAATATATATATATATATATATATATATATATATATATATATATATAATATATATATATAATATATATATGTATAGATATAGATATATATAGATATGTATGTATGTATAGAATTATAGATACTTTATCACCATTGGCAGTATTTTAATTCGAGTACTCTGTCTGTCTGTCTGTCTGTCTGTCTGTCTCTCTGTCTCTCTCTCTCTCTCTCTCTCTCTCTCTCTCTCTCTCTCTCTCTCTCTCCTCGTCGCTCGCTCGCTCGCTCTCTCCTTCTCTTCTTCGGATGAGACTTTTAACCGAGGCCCTGTGTGCGAACGAAAGCAGAACACCTTGCGCATCCGTTAAAACCAGTTCCGTTTTTTCCGAAAAGTAGGCCATTGTGCTGGTGGGAACGGATGACAACGTTTACAAAACTGCATACACACAGGAAATGGATTTAAAAAAGCACGTGTGTGCTTATTCCATTATCTTCGAAATAAAAGAAGAAATAAAAATAATATTAGAATAAAACATCTCTTACTCTTTTCCTCCTTTTCTTTCCCTTTCACTTACTCTCTCTCTCTCAATCCTCTCTCTCTCTCTCCTCTCTCTCCTCTCTCTCTCTCTCTCTCTCTCTCTCTCTCTCTCTCTCTCTCTCTCTCTCTCCTTATTCATCTTTCACTACTCTCTTCTCTTTCTTTCTCTCTCTCTCCTCTCTCTCTCTCTCTCTCTCTCTCTCTCTCTCTCTCTCTCTCTCTCTCTCTCTCTCTCTCTCTCTCTCTCTCTCTCTCTCTCTCTCTCTCTCTCTGTCTGTCTGCTCTCTCTCTCTCACTTGTCTCTGTCTCTATCTCTGTCTCTCTCTCTCGGTCTCTGTCTGTCTCTCTCTTCTCTCTCTCTCTGTCTCTGTCGCTCTCTCTCCCTTCCCCCTCTCTATCTATCTTTCTCTCTCCCACTTTGTTTGTCTCTCTGTCTCTCTCCCCTTCCCTCTCCTTCTTCTGCTTTTGGAAATGTATTCTTTTTGCTTTATTCAGGACATTAATCACCTCTCTTTTTTTTTTGGCTGTAGTTCCCATAAACACTAGACCAAAACCAAAACAAAAAACACATTTAAAAAAACCCAGACTAGACAACAGATTTTTTCGGCTGGTGTAACAGAAACTATTTTTGGAAACGGGTCTCCTTCCCCTGATTTCCGTTACACAGTTTGCAGATTGACCCGTTCAGGAAATCTTCCATTTCAAAACAACACGAATTCTCACTTTGCTCGTTTTGCTGCTGTGTTGTTATCGTCCTGTCTCCATCGTGTTTTGTTCTTGGGAGGGAAGGTGTCTTTATCTAGATGCCACTCACTGTATTTCTCAGTCTCTGTCTGTCTGTCTGTATGTGTCTTTGTCTCTGTCTGTCTCTGTCTCTCTGTCTTTGTCGCTGTCTGTGTGTCTGTGTGTCTGTATGTCTGTCTGTCTTTTGTCTGTCTCTGTCTGTCTGTCTTCTCGTCTTCTCTCCTCTCTCCTCTCTCTCTTCTCTCTCTCTCTCTCTCTCTCTTTCTCTTCTCTTCTCTTCTCTTCTCTCTTCTCTCTTCTCTTTCTCTTCTCTTCTCTCTCTCTCTCCTCTCTTCTCTCTTCTCCCCCTTCTCTCTCCATTCTCTCTCTCTCCATATCATACCAATATATGGTTTTCCTCTTTCCTCCCAAACTCCGTGTTTTGGCCTAAGCCAATGTACATATTAAAACTGTTCAGAGTTCAGAGTTCTCTCTCTCTCTCTCTCTCTCTCTCTCTCTCTCTCTTCTCTCTCTCTCTTCTCTTCTCATCTGTCTGTCGTCTGTCTTTCTGTTTCTCTTCCGTTTTCTCTGTATGTCTGTCTTTCTGTCTGTTTGTCTTCTCTCTCTATGTCTTTCTGTACTTCCCTCCTCTCTCCCTCTTTCCCTCTCCCTCTCTCTCCCTCTCTCTCTCCCTCCCTCCCTCCCTCTCTCTTTCTCTCGCTCTCGATTTCTGCTTTTAGAAATGCTTTCTTTTTGCTTTATTCAGGACATCAATCACCTCTTTTTTTTGCTGTACATTCCCATAAACACTAGACCAAAAACAACACCTATCAACAAACCCAGACTAGACAACAGATTTTTCGGCTGGTGTAACAGAAACTATTTTTGGAAACGGGTCTCCTTCCCTTGATTTCCGTAACACAGTTTGCAGATTGACCCGTTCAGGAAATCTTCCATTTCAAAACGACACGAATTCTCACTTTCCTCGTTTTGCTGCTGTTGTTGTTATCGTCCTGTCTCCATCGGTTTTTTTCTTGGGAGGGAAGGTGTCTTTATCTAGATGCCACTCACTGTATTTCTCAGTCTCTGTCTGTATGTCTGTCTGTGTCTTTGTCTCTGTCTGTGTGTCTCTGTCTCTGTCTCTGACAGTATGTCTCTCTCTGTCTCTTTCTGTATGTCTCTGTGTCTGTCTCACTGTCTCTGTATATCTCAGTGTTTGTCTCTGTATGTCTCTGTCTGTCTTTGTCTCTGTCTTTCTGTTCCCCAATCCTCTCTCTCTCTCTCTCGCTCCCCGCTCTCTCTCTCTTCTCTCTCTCTCTCTCTCTCTCTCTCTCTCTCTCTCTCTCTCTCTCTCTCCTCTCTCTTTCTTGTATTTATTTGTATTTAGAAAAGAAAGTCGGTAAAATCCCCCTTGTCAATAGCCACATTGGGCAATGACAATAAATTGGTCAAAGCGTCAAAGCGTCTCTCTCTCTCTCTCTCTCTCTCTCTCTCTCTCTCTCTCTCTCTCTCTCTCTCTCTCTCTCTCTTCTCTCTCTCTCTCTCTCTCTCTCTCTCTCTCTCTCTCTCTCTCTCTCTCTCCTGAGAAAGTGTGTGTCTATAATCATCACACCACATCTCCACCCAACAATGAATCAGGCAATGATGACTGGCATAAGCGCAAAAGCTGCTACGAGACTGTCCAAATCCGCTGAAATAAATCAACGGATATGAAGGCTTTGTCCATTCTGCTGAATGTCAGATGTGCAACTATGATGACAAGAAGGGGGAGAAGGAAGAAAGAGAAGGAGGAAGAAGGATGAGGAGTAAGGGGATGACTACGAGGTCGAAGAAGAAGAAGAAGAAGAAGAAGAAGAAGAAGAAGAAGAAGAAGAAGAAGAAGAAGAGAAAAGTTGCAAAGAAGAAGAAG
>CM054159.1:1209715-1212215 GCA_028751875.1 Rapana venosa | reverse complement strand
GTGTTTGAAGACTGTTTAAGGGAAAGCTTGTTTGTTGATTTATATATCTATTTATTTTATTTATTTATTTTATTTTATTTTATTCATTTATATCGAGGTTAATGGAATAAGCACGTATGTGCTTTTTTGCACCCAGTCCTCGTGTGTATGTGGTTTTGTAAATTCTGTCATCTGTTCCCACCGGCACACAATGGCCTACTCTTACGAAAAGTGGAACAGGAATTTAACTTGTGCGTAAGATGTTCTGCGTGCGTTCGCACACGGAGCCTCGGTTTATAGTCTCATCCGAAGGACTTTGAGGAAGAGTGGAGTCTGCACTGATGTTAACTCCAGGGAAAATATCCCCTTGAACGGGAATCGAAGCCGGGTCGCCAGATTGCCAGCGCAATGTTCTAACCACTAGGTTATCCCGTTCCCCAAGAAAGGAGGGTGCGATCAGAGACTGAGACTGTTATGACAATTGCAGATCCTTTGACATGCTTTTTGTGAAGAAAGAAAAAAGTGTGGTTGATGTGGATACCTACTGCGTTAGAGTTGCCACCTTACACGCTATATTCAATGTTCTCCTAAATTCATGGCAATTACAGATCCTTTGAAATACCTTTTGTGAAAAAATATATAAAATATATGTAGTAATATGGATACCTACTGCTTTAGAGTCGGTATCTCACAAGCTATATTCAATATTCTCCCTCTATGCACAATATAAGCACCGCTTGTTTGGCAGGAAAACCAAAAAAAAACATGTCCTGTTTAAAAGGTAAAGGTGTCCCATAACCCATGTGATCGTAGGGGAACGAGGCGTCAAAGATCTCACTTCTCTAGGGCCAGCATATTGAGGGCGGCGCTTATCTCTTCTCCCTCGCTGCTTTACCTTCCCTAACCCTAAATAGAGCAGATACCCATTTATAGCTGGGTGAACTAAGGAACTGTACTGAAGCCAAGGCGCGCAAACGGTCACCCATCCACGCTCGATGCTGCTTAACTTGGCTGGAGGAAAGCGAATGCTCTGACCACTGAGCTATCCCGTCCCCTACAGGTCATTAATTAAAAGAAGACGAACAAAATTTTGTTTTCGTTTTCACGGTATAATCTGATTCAAGAGGTTAGTACCTGGGTGCTTTATTTAGAAATCCCATCCACGTGCTTCTTCTTCTTCTATTACTTCGTCAACCGCTCAGACAGCAACTATTGTTGTCAGTCATATGAGAGAAAAACTCGTTATGCTACCGTAAAGCGCCTAACAAATCAGGCCTTGTGTATCCGACTTTGAATGGGAGATAACTATTGTAGTTTTAAGTCTTTCTGGGAAAAAAGTATAAAAGCACGATCATTGACCAAGAAGGCAGAAAACAGACAAGGAGTTGACAGGAAGAAAAGGAACACGGCAGAAACAAAGAGAGAGATATAAACGAGGGAATTCCTAGCACAGTATTCCCAGAATGTGGGGGGATGTTATTTATACTGACAGGCTCCCGGCATTCCCACGGGCGAGTCTTTCCACTAGTGTCAAACGCTACACCATATCTCCAGGTACATTTTTCATTCAGTGAAGAGAAGGAACGAAAGGTTGTTTTCTGGAATCTGATCTTGTTTTAATAACTTCTTTCAGGGTCAACGCCTCTTCGGGGAGTTTATAATTTCTTTTGTAATGGCGGAAATGTTTAACGTGTGTGTATATGCGTGTGTGTGTGTGGGGGGGGGGGGGGGTGAGTGTGAGTGTGTGTGTATCTGTGTTGATTGCACATGAAATCATTTGATAAACGCGTGGAAATGGAAACTATTACATACGTATTTTGTTTCAAGTAAAAAAAATAACCAAGACGTCGCTTTAAGAATTGTTAACCTATTTGTTTATGTATTTACACCTCTTTAAGTCACGAGGTTTCTCTGCGTGAAATTCGGGCTGCTCTTCCCGGGGAGAGCGCGACGCCATAAGAACAGCGCCACCCTTTTTTTTGGTGTGCAACTGTATTTGTTTCCCTATCAAAGTGGCTTTTTCTAAGAATTTTGCCAAGGACAAGTCTCTTGTTGCCGTGGGTTCTTTTACATGCGCTGAATAATTTTGTGTAACACACGGGACCTCGGTTTATCGTCTCATCGAAAAGACTGGCGCCCAGACCACCACTCATGGTCTAATGGATGGGGGAAAAGTTTCGGGCCCAAGCGGGATTCGAACCACCACACTTTTCCAACCCGGACATTTCGCTTTCTAGACAGGCGCGTTACCTCTAGACCACCGATCCACCTATACCGTTAACTAGGATCTGTGTTCGAGTAATGTACTGCATGTTTACACAGTGTAGAGAAATCTGTTAGTCAAGACGTTATTATTGTTCTTGTTCCCCTTTGACGTGGTTGCTTGTATTGCGGCCCAAGGCTGATGTAAAGGTAAAGGTGTCCCATAACCAATGTGGTCGTAGGGGAGCAAGGCATCAAAGACCTCACTTCTCTAGGGGCCAGCATATTGAGGTCGGCGCCCATCTCCTCTCCCTCGCTG
>CM054159.1:1202215-1204715 GCA_028751875.1 Rapana venosa | reverse complement strand
CTTCTTCTTCTTCTTCTTTTCTTCTTCTTCTTCTTCTTCTTCTTCATTCTTCTTCTTCTTTTCTTCTTCTTCTTGCAATTCTTCTCTTCTTCTTCTTTTTTCGCAATTTCTTCTTCGCAATTCTTCTTCTTCTTCTTCTTCTTCGCATTCTTTCTTCTTCTTCTTCTTCTTCTTCTTCCATTCTTCGCAATCTTCTTCGCAATTCTTCTTCTTTCTTCTTCGCAATTCTCTTCGCTATTCTTCTTCTTCTTCTTCGCAATTCTTCTTCTTCTTCGCAATTCTTCTTCGCATTCTTCTTCGCAATTCTTCTTCTTCATCTTCGCAATTCTTCTTCTCCTCTTCTTCTTCTTCTTCTTCTTTTTTTCTTCTTCTTCCTTCTTCTTCTTCTTCTTCTTCTTCATTCTTCTTTTCTTCTTCGCAATTCTTCTTCTTCTTCTCGCATTCTTCTTCTTATTCGCAATTCTTCGCAATTCTTCGCAGTTCTTCGCAATTCTTCGCAATCTTCTTTGTCTTCGCTTCTTCTTCTTCTTCTTCTTTTCTTCTTCTTCTTCTTCTTCTTTTTCTTCTTCTTCTTTTTCTCTTCTTCTTCTTTCGAATTCTTCTTCTTCTTCTTCTTCTTTTCTTCTTTTTCTTCTTCGCATTCTTCTTCTTCTTCTTCTTCTTCTTCTTCTTCTTCTTCTTTTTTCTTCTTCTTCTTCTTCTTCTTCGCAATTCTTCTTCTTCTTCTTCTTCTTCTTCTTCTTCTTTTCTTCTTCTTCTTCTTCGCAATTCTTCTTCTTCGCAATTCTTCTTCTTCTTCTTCTTCTTCTTTCTTCTTCTTCTTCTTTTTCTTCTTCTTCTTCTTTCTTCTTCTTCTTCTTCTTCTTTTCTTCTTCGCAATTTTCTTCTTCTTCGCAATCTTCTTCTTCTTTTTCTTCGCAATTTCTTCTTTTCGCAATTCTTCGCAATTCTTTTCTTCGCATTCTTCTTCTTCGCATTTCTTCTTCTTCGCAATTCTTCTTCTTCTTCTTCTTCTTCTTCTTCTTTTTTTTTCTTCTTCTTCTTCTTCTTCTTCTTCTTCGCAATTCTTCTTCTTCTTCTTCGCAATTCTTCTTCGCAATTCTTCTTCTTCTTCTTCTTCTTCTTCTTCTTCTTCTTCTTCTCTTCTTCTTCTTCTTCGCAATTCTTCTTCGCAATTCTTCTTCTTCTTCTTCGCAATTCTTCTTCTTCTTCTTCGCAATTCTTCTTCTTCTTCGCAATTCTTCTTCTTCTTCTTCGCAATTCTTCTTCTTCTTCGCAATTCTTCTTCTTCTTCTTCGCAATTCTTCTTCTTCTTCTTCTTCGCAATTCTTCTTCTTCTTCTTCTTCGCAATTCTTCTTCTTCGCAATTCTTCGCAATTCTTCTTCTTCGCAATTCTTCTTCTTCGCATTTCTTCTTCTTCGCAATTCTTCTTCTTCTTCTTCTTCTTCTTCTTCTTCTTCTTCGCAATTCTTCTTCTTCTTCGCAATTCTTCTTCTTCTTCTTCTTCGCAATTCTTCTTCTTCGCAATTCTTCTTCGCAATTCTTCTTCTTCCTCTTCTTCTTCTTCTTCTTCTTCTTCTTTTCTACTTCGCAATTCTTCTTCTTCTTTCTTCTTCTTCTTCTTCTTCTTCTTCTTCTTCTTCTTCTTCTTCTTCTTCTTCGCAATTCTTCTTTTTCTTCTTCGCAATTCTTCTTCGCAATTCTTCTTCTTCTTCTTCGCAATTCTTCTTCTTTTTCGCAATTCTTCTTCGCAATTCTTCTTCTTCTTCTTCGCAATTCTTCTTCTTCTTCGCAATTCTTCTTCTTCTTCGCAATTCTTCTTCTTCTTCTTCGCAATTCTTCTTCGCAATTCTTCTTCTTCTTCGCAATTCTTCTTCTTCTTCACAATTCTTTTTCGCAATTCTTCTTCACAATTCTTCTTCGCAATTCTTCTTCGCAATTCTTCTTCTTCTTCTTCTTCTTCTTCTTCTTCTTCTTCTTCTTCTTCTTCTTCTTCTTCTTCTTCTTCTTCTTCTCCGCAATTCTTCTTCACAATTCTTCTTCTTCTTCTTCTCCGCAATTCTTCTTCACAATTCTTCTTCGCAATTCTTCTTCGCAATTCTTCTTCTTCTTCGCAATTCTTTTTCGCAATTCTTCTTCACATTTTTTCTTCGCAATTCTTCTTCGCAACTCTTCGCAACTCTTCTTCTTCTTTTTCTTCGCTATTCTTCTTCTTAATTCTTCTTCGCAATTCTTCTTTTTCTTCGCAATTCTTCTTCTTCTTTTTCAAATCAGTCTTCTCTAAATACTGTTTTAATGTTTTCTTCAAATCAGTCTTAAAATCGTTTTAATTCTTGTTTACATTTTTTCTTCTTCAAATCCTGCATTTTTTCTCGTTTATTTTTCTTCTTTTTCTTTAGTATTTATTGTTGCTATTGTTGTTGTTACTGTGAGTGTTTGGATACATACGTTTGTTTGTTTTCTCGTTTATCTTTTGTTTCTTTGTTATTTTTTGTTTAC
>CM054159.1:1177215-1182215 GCA_028751875.1 Rapana venosa | reverse complement strand
TTTAAGGAAAAAAACCAAGTGAGCTTGACTGTCACTACATCTATGTACGAGTGCATAAGCACCTTTGCATCTGTAGATGTGTTTGTGTTTATGTGTCTTTGCCAATTCAAAGGGTAAAATAATAATATAAAAAATAAGAGCAGGAAGTTGGATTCATGTAAAAAACCAAGCGCTCTTAAAACAAGACCAAAAATACTTCAACAGAAAGAACGCACACAAACAAAACCGTTAAACTAATCTACACAACAGTAACAAAACAAAATGAAAAACAACAGGACACTTTTTTTCCCCAGAAAGGTGATACAGCAGCTGACAGGAGCAGGCAAAGTTGCACACTTGGCTGGAACATCAGAAGCGTGCAATGGCCTGACTTTGCTTGCAGCTGCAGAGCAATGGGTCTGGAAAGGGCAGAAGAGATCTTGTGAGATGAGTTTCAATGGCTGATAGGAACCTGTCCCCCAAAATACCCTGCCTTCTGTTACTAGGCTAGGTCAGCCGTGTGTGCGGTGTGGGTTGAATGCAGTGTGTGTGTGAGTGTTTGTCCATGTGTGTGTATGTGTGTGTTTGTTTATTTTTGTGTGTATGATTAGTCTTTGTTCATGAGTGTATGTATGTGTATGTGTGTGTTTGTGTGTGTGTGTGTGTGCAGACAGACAGACAGAGACAGAGGAACTCAGAGAGAGACACAGAAAGAGAACTGAATTATATGTTAAAGTTATTTATTTTTAAAAAAACCCGCACAATCAATTGCATCAGCTTTATCTGTGTAGAAGTAGTTGTCACTTTCTCTTCAAAAGGGAGGCTGAGTAAAATTAATTTGACAAACGTGGTGTGTGTATATGTGTGTATAGATAGATAGATAGATAGATGATGGGTAGATAGATAGGTAGATAGGTAGATGGGTAGATAGATAGATAGAAGTTTTTTTACAAGATTCAGCGCTATATAAATTCCATATATTATTATTATTATTATTATTATTATTATTATTATTATCATTATTAATAGATTTTGCAGCTCTAACATCTTAGAGAGAGATTTTATTCTAGAGTTTGACTTTTTATAACAATAGCACCATAATTATTCGTTTTAGTTAAACTTGTTAGACTTTCCCGTTTGTCAAAAAAAAGAGAAGACAACTGTACTGTGTCACTCTAGCAACACAAAACTGTTTTTCTTGCACATCTGCCACCTACTCAAGTCTTCTGATCACTAGGACAAACTCCGCTAGTGCCAGACTTTACTCTGGAATGTAGGAATGAATGCAGACAGACAACAGCAGGAGTGGGCAATGACAGGAATGTTTGACAAACAGCATCAGCAGGGCTGCAGGCTTAAGCTGTCTGTGTGTGCTATGATGTCTGTCTGTGGGTGTATTGTGTGACCGAAAACGGGGGCAGGTTGACTATTACACATGGACTCGGACACACGAGGCGTAGTACAAGCGCTCTCTCTACCGTTGTCTCGATTTCTGTTTTGTCTGTCTGTCTGTATTGATGTCTGTTCCTGTGTCCCTGTCTCTGTCTCTCTCTGTCTCTCTCTGTCTCTGTCTCTCTCTCTGTCTCTGTCTCTGTGTGATATCTTGGTTTCTTAAGTCATATGTTTTGTAACTGATTTTTATTGTGGTGGTTGTGGTCATACAATGACATTTTGTTGTTTTTTTGTGTTTACTTTTTTTTCACTAAAAAATACTAAGCAGTTTGGCACCCCCCCCCCCCCTTCATGTATGGGCCAATGGCCTTTTTATGAATAAATCTTTCTAGTTCGAGTTCGAGTTCCGTCTCTGTCTGTCTATCTGTCTCTGCCTTTGCCTGTCTGTCTATCTCTCTGTCTCTGTCTCTCTCTCTCATGTTTGTTTGCCTTTTGGTTTCTTTTTATTTTCTCATGAGAGCATGGTGTAATGAAGCCCCTAGCTTATCCATTTACCCTCATTAAAACATTCGAGTTCGAGTTCTCTTCCTGCCTGTCTGTCTGTCTGTCTGTCTGTCTGTCTCTTTGTCTCTGTCTCTGTCTCTGTCTCTTTCTCTCTCTATCTATCTCTCTCTCCCTCTCTCTCTCTCTCTCTCTCTCTCTCTCTCTCTCTCTCTCTCTCTCTGAGAGTGGTCAGAGCACTCGCTGTCCCCAAGCTAGGGTTACACAGCATTGAGCGTGGTTGCCATGTGGATAAGTGACTGTTCTTGCGCCTTGGCTTCAGTACAGTCCCCCCTGTTCACCCAGCTGTAAATGGGCACCTGCCTCTTTAGGGTCAGGAAGGTTAAGCATCGAGGAGCAAGATGGCGCCTCCGCCCTCAATATGCTGCCCCTGAGAAATTGAGGCACTGCGCTGCCCCAATACGGTAGGGTATGAACACAACACAGAACATCACCCATGAAGACCACACGAACACACACCTACACACACAACACACTGCACCTGCAGCTCACACACACACACAGCAAAACACACACTCACATAACCACAAACACACACAAACACACAACCACACACACAAACACACACACAAACAACACACACACACCACACACACAGACACAAACACACACAACACACAACACACACACACATACACACACACACACAACACACACACACAAAACACACACACACACACACACACAATACACACACACACAATACACACACACACTCACACACACAGACACATACACCCACACAAACACACACACACACACACACACACAACACACACTCACACAAACACACACAAAACACGCACACACACACACACACACCACACACACACAAACACACAACACAACAAAACATTCCTCATCTCTTTCACAACACACACACAACACACACACAACACACAGACCACACGCACCACAACACCGCGCGCACACAACGCGCACATCTCTCTCTCTTTCACATACATACGAACACACCACACACAAACACACACACACACGCCACACACACACGAAACCCCACATACACACACACACCACTCACACAACACACACACACGCGCACACAACACAACACCCCACACCACACGCACACCACACACACAACACGCACACACACACACACACACCACACACACAAACACACACACACCAACAAACACACACACACAAACACACCAACAAACACACACAACACACACACAAACACACACACACACACACAAACACACACACACACACATACACACTCACACACACACACACACACACACACGCGCGCGCGCGCACATCCTCTCTCTTTCACACACAAACGAACACACACACACACACACAAACACACACACACACACACGTACATCCTCTCTCTCTTTTTCACACACATACACACACACACACACACACACACACACATATACACACACTCCAAATGCATGTGATGGTTGTTTTCCCTATACTTTGCAAGGCAATCATTGTTGACTTGTTCTACAAACCTATTCATGTGCCCGCGTGGTGTTTTGGTTTGTTTGTTTTTATGATAAATTATGCATATTATCTGTAAAAATATCTAAAGTTCAAACTTCTCTTGTTATTGTACCTATTGTTACTGAATTTCGGAGCTCTGTTCTACTTGTCATCCTTGACTGATTGTTGGTTTTTACTTAAACGTGCTCTTGATTCTCTTTTTCTCGAATAGTCTAGCTTCCTACTAAAATCTAGGCCCTTTTCTCTCTCCGCTCTTCATACCATGCTGTTGCATAGGCTGTTATACTGGGACGCGCGCACACAGACACATACACATATACGCACGCATTCAAACAAACACACACACACATACACACATGCGCGGTGGGAGGAGGGAGGTACACAGATATGCACACACACACACACACACACACACACACACACACACACACACACACACACACACACACACACACACACACACACACACACACACACACACACACACACACACACACACTCACCCTCTCCCCTATACACACGCGCGCACACACACATACAGGGGGACGGGATAGCCTAGTGGTCAGAACATTGCGCTGGCAATCTGACGACCCGGGTTCGATTCCCGTTCAAGGGGATATTTTCCTCTGGAGTTAACATCAGTGCAGACTCCACTCTCCCCCAAAGTCCTTCGGATGAGACTATAAACCGAGGCACCGTGTGCGAACGCACACAGAACATCTTGCGCACACGTTAAATCCTGTTCTGCTTTACGTAAGAGTAGGCTGACAGAATTTATAAACCCGCATACACACGGGGACTGGATGGAAAAAGCACATAAGTGTTTATTCCATTATCCTCGATATAATAGAATAAAATAAATAAATAAAACATACACACACGCGCGGCGGGGGGAAGGAGGGAGGTACACAGACATACACACTCACCCTCTCCCCTATACACACGCGTGCACACACACATACACACAGCTACTCACTCTCTCTCTCTCTCTCTCTCTCTCTCTCTCTCTCTCTCTCTCTCTCTCTCTCTCTCTCTCTCTCTCTCTCTTTCTTTCTCTCTCTCTCTCAAACACACACACACACGCACACAAACGTGCACACACACACACACACATACACACACACACACACATCCTTCGGATGAGACTATAAACCGAGGTCCCGTGTACAGATGGACGCAGAACATCTTGCTCACACGTTTAAACCTGTTCCACTTTTCGGAAGAGTAGGCCATTGTGTGCCGGTTGGAACGGATTAAAAAAAAATCAAAACTGCATTCACACGGGGACTGGATAAAAAAGCATATGGGCGCTTATTCCATTATCATCGAAATAAAAGAATAACAATAGCAATAACACACACACGCGCGCACGCGTGTGGTATGGGGGGTGTACACAGACATACTCACACACACAAACACAAACACATACACACACACACACACACAATTCGCCCCCTCCCCTATACACACGCGCGCGCACGCATACATACACATACCCATATAGTCTCTCTCTCTCTCTCTCTCTCTCTCTCTCTCTCTCCTCTCTTTCTCTCTCTCTCTCTCTCTCTCTCTCTCTCTCTCTCTCT
>CM054159.1:1164715-1172215 GCA_028751875.1 Rapana venosa | reverse complement strand
AGAGAAAGAGAATAAAAGAGAGAGACAGAGAAAGAAAGAGACAGAGAAAGAGAAGGATAGAGAGAGAGACAGAGAGAGATGAGTAAAAGAAGTGAGAGAAAAACAGAGACAGAGAGGTAGTGAAGGGGGTTATACGAGTGATGGGTTGAGTAAACGAACACAGAGAGAGACAGACAGCCAGACAGAGGGACAGAGAGACAGACAGCCAGACAGAGGGACAGAGAGACAGACAGCCAGACAGAGGGACAGAGAGACAGACAGAGGGAGAGAGAGACAGACAGAGGGACAGAGAGACAGACAGACAGACAGAGGGACAGACAGACAGACACACACACACAGACAGAGACAGAGAGAGACACACACAACAAGAGACACAGAGACAGACGCAGAGACTACTTCAGACTTCAGACTTTTACTGTACATCGGCCTTAGGCCACAATACAAAGGAATGACACAGAGAGAGAGATCCAGAGAGACGCACAGAGAAACACACAGAGAGACACACAGAGAGACAAATTTAGAGACAGAGAGAGAGAGATTTGGGAAGAATTGAGACAGAGACAGAGAGAAGGGAGAATAAGGCAAATTTCAAGCCCAACACAGAGAGAGAGACAGGTGTCCTAATGACTAACTACTTTGGCGTAGTGAGTGTGTAAGTGCCTGTGGAATTGTAGCTGGAGAGTCGGGGGTTCCGATCCCATCAGAGTCACAGGTTGTTTTGTTTGGAGGGGCGAGGGGGAGGTTGCGTGGGGGGTGGTGGGGTTGGGGGGGCCGTTGTTGTTGTTTTGTTGTTGTTGCTGTTGGTGTTGATGTTTGTTAGAATCCTTTCCACTACTCCTACCCAGAGTGATTTCACTACAGGTTCAATTCGGAAGATGGAGGCATACTTTTGATCGAGCGTCATTTTTTTTTTAATGAAAAGGATTCGGAGATGCTGTCAAGTTTGTTGACCAACACTGCAGGTGTCTTGTCTTCCTCGGGCTCGGTTGAGGAATTTCATTGTTTTTGTTAATTGCTGTCTCATCTTCCCTTGTTCCCACGCTGTTCATGTCAATCTCACGCGTCCCACCCCACCCCCACCCCCACCCCCACCCCCACCTCCATCCCCAACCCAAGCCATACCTATATTCGTTATGTTACATGTATATTCTCAGGGTCGGAAGTCCCCATAGAGCCCATCAGTGTGTCAGGGCCCCGTGGGGTCACCAGCCAGAGGGGCCCTTCTTTGCCGCTTTAGTGGTGTTCAGTGATATTGGCGCCTGTTCTGAGCTAACATATGAAAGACACCACCTACTCACACACCCCAACCCCATTCTAAAGGCAGTATTAGCTCAGTCGCGGTGGCGACCACCACAACGTTTCTCCCGACCTTCCCCCGCGAACCTCCAACCCCAAAGACTTTGACACAAACTCACCACAGGCACAGAGATGTATGGGGGGAAACCGAAACTGAGGTCACCATGAGATCATAGCAACCGGAGCTATCGAATCAGAGACAATTTGATAATCTGTTGCTTGAACATCAATGACAATGTTGCTGCTATGGAAGTGCTTGTGCTTTGAGACTACTCGACAGGACTGTGCTCTACGCTTTCTATCACAATGTACCCCGGCGTCAAACCAGGCCCGATAGATACAGACACCTGCAGTGTTGGTCAGACAAATTTGAGCCACACTCTGAAAGTCGCACCTGAAAAGTGGATGAAGCTCGACTGTGTGGGTCCAGTCTTCCTAAGGAGCCCACAGCACTCTAACTCTGGGTAGGGGCCGGCCAGAATTCAAAAAAGAAAAACAAAATCACTATGGCCCTTATGAGATTCGAACCTGCGATCTTCTAGTCCGTAACCCAGGCGCTAACCATTGCGCCAAGGCAGCTGGTGCATTAGATATCATTTCGTGTTGTTTAACGGTCCCAGGGATCACAAGGCCACACCAAGGCTGTCACATATTCAGTTTCAGCAACTGCAATAACAGTCATCTCAAGTTCAGATCAACAGCTTCTCTAATCCACTCAAAAATCTAACGCTGTCATTCTGGGGAAAAAACAAACAACAGCATGAAATGACAAACTGCCTCACCCCTTTCTTTCTTTCCCTCCCTAAGACCATTAAAACCAGGAGGTGCTGAGGACGCCAATTACACCAAAAGAGCTTCTTTTTTTTTAAAAAGAGAAAACGAACACTTCGATGTACAAAAAGTACATTTTAAAATGTCATATAGGGAAATAACACTGCAAAATGGACATTCTTCTCCCATCCCAGTGTTAACACTATCACTGTCTGATCGTTAGAGCAAAACAACCAGGCTAAATATCATATAACATAATTATGAAAAAATATGTGTGTAAGATCTGCTTTTAAAAGGCAGGAGGAGAATGGGGTGGGAAGACAGAAAATAAGCAAGAGAGAAAATAGAAAAGTAAGGAAAAAGACAGAAGCAGACAGAAGTGATAGAAGCATAAAGGGGAAAAAAAAACACAGAAACAAAGAGAGCGATAGAAAAGGGGAAACTTCTATCACTGAATTTTCCAGATGGTGAGGATGCTATTTATACTGAAAGAGACCCCAACCTCCACACGTTGATCCACCTGTTCCTACCTAGAGAGGTTTTTTTTGCTGTGGATTCATTCAGAACACTGGAACAATACGGTCAATAAACCATCATCCTCTTTATGGATGAGTTTGGCGGGTGCGCTCTCAAATTCGTTGATCAACACCACAGGTGTCTGTATTTCTCGGGATCAGTTGACGCCAGGGTATAATCACGAAAGGAAGAGAAGAGTAGAGACTCTGTCTCAAACCAGCCGCCATGGCCGAGTAGTGAGATCTTGCATCACAGGCTGGATCGGAAGGTCGCGGGTTCGAATCCCATGCAAGTTCTACGGATTTTTCGGATTTCGTCTGGCTTCTACCCAGGGTTCATTTGGGAAGTTTGGAACCACACAGTCAAGCTACATCTACTTTACGGGTGCGATCTTGATGAAATCTCTTTCTTATTTTTTAATCTTTTATATCGAGGATAATTAAATAAGTACTTATGTGCTTTTTTACATCCAGTCCCCGTGTGTATGCGGTTTTGTAAATTCTGTCATCTGTTCCCACCCGGCACACAGTGGCCTACTCTTTCGAAAAGCGGAACAGGATTTAACGTGTGCTCAAGATGTCCTGGGTGCGTTCGCACACGGGACCTCGGTTTATAGTCTCATCCAAAGGACTTTCGGGGAGAGTGGAGTCTGCGCTGATGTTATCATGGTGACTTCAGTGTGGGTTTCTGGACTAGGGCTGCACAGACCACACCATCTCTGAAACAGACACGGATGACTTGGATGGAATCCTTGTTGCTGATTATTCGTGTTGTTATACGACGCTGTAACACAAAGTACAAAGACTTAGCCAAGAGAGCAACTTCAAAACAACAAAACAAATAAAAAATATTTTGTACTTTTTCTCATTTTGGGTTGTGGGGGGGGGGGGGGGGAAAGGGGGTGATGGTGTCATTAAAAGGGATGTGTGTGGTGGCAATGGGGGTTTAAAAGATTATCTTTGGTTAAAAACCTTTAAAAAAAAAACTTATTTTTTTTGGGTCCAAATTTTCATCCCCCCTTGTTTTAAAGGCCCCTCCCCCCCTTTAACTCACCTCTCTCTCTCTCCCCCTCTTCCCCTCTCTCCTCCCCTCCTCTCTCCCTCTTCTCTCTTTTCCCCCCTCTCCTCTCTCTCCTCTCTCCTCTCTCTCCTCTCATCTCTCTCTCTCTCTCTTCTTTTCTGTCTCTCTGCCTTCTGTCTCTCTGTTCCTGTTGTCTGTCTCTCTCTCTCTCTCCCCCTCTCCTCCCCTTCTCTCTCTCTCTCTGTCCTCTCTCCACTATGCGCAAACACACACACCATTTGCACATGGCCGGGGGGCACGACGAAAACCACCCAATCCACTCCACATACACAACACACACACACCCCACAACACGTACACACCACACAGTCACACACAAACCCAAAACCATACACACACAACACACAACCACAAACACACACCACACACAACGCACACCGCACAAATAACCAACGACCAACACAAACACCACAAACACACAACCCACCACACACACACATACACACCACACACAAACACACACAAAACACAAAACACACCCACACACACACAAAATACACACCACATACACACACATACACATACACACACAACACCAAAACACACACAAACACCCACACACACACAAACCCCAAAAACAAAAACACAAACCACACACACACACACACACCCCAAAAACCCCCCCACTCACACAAAACCCCTCCTCTCTCTCTCTCTCCCCCCTCTCTCTCTCTTCTCTCTCTCTTCTCTCCCCCCCCTTTCTCCCCCCTCTCCTCTCTTCTCTCTCTCTTCTCCACAAAAAAACACACACACCAAAAACCACCAACACACCACACACACACACCCCCACACACACCACATACATCCAAATGCCCTGTGAGGTTTTTTTTCCCCCTAAACTTTGCAAGCAATCATTTATGACTTGTTCTAAAAACCCTATTCAGTCCCCGCGTGGTGTTTTGGGGGGGGTTTTTTTTTTATACATTTGAAATTTTATCTTTTAAAAAATATCCAAAAATTTTAAAAACTTTTCTTGTTTTTGTACCCTTTTGTTACTACGAAATCGGAGCTCTGCTCCCCTTGTTATCATTTATGATTGTTGGTTTTGAAACGTGTTCTTGATCTTTTTTTCTCGAATAACTAGCTTCCACAAAAACCTAGGCCCCTTTTCTCTCTATTCTTCAAAAAAGCTGTTGCATAGGGTGTCATACTGGCACGCCCCCACTCACAGGACATATACACACATACAAACCTTCCCAAACCCCACACCCACCACCCAACACACACACAAAACACCAAAACCAACACACCACGGCAGCGGGGGGGCGGGAGTAACAGACATACCCACACCAACCCTCTCCCCCTACACACCCGCGCACGCACAATACACACACCTTTCCTCTCACCACACACACACCCCCCACAACACCCACACACACACACACACGCACAAAACACACACACACAAAACACACACATCCTTCGATGAGGCTAATAACCGACCCCGTGTACGAGGGGCGCGCAGAACATCGGGTTGCGACCACGTTTTGAACCTGTTCCGCTTTTCGGAGAGTAGGTCATTGTGTGCTGGTTTGAAACGGATTAAAAAAAATTCAAAATGCATCCCACACGGGACCGGGATAAAAAAGATTAGCGCTATTCCATATCCTCGAAATAAAAAAATAACAAGTGAAAGAATAAAACAATAGCAATAAACACACACGCGCGCTCGCGCGGGGTAGGGGGGGTGTAACAGACATAACCACACACACAAAACACAAACACACACCCCACACACCACTCGCCCCCCCCCTATACAAAACGCGCGCGCACGCATACAACACATACCCATATAGTCTCTCTCTCTCTCTTCTCTCTCTTCCTCTCTCTCTCCTTCTTCCCCTCTCTCTCTCTCCCTCTCTCTCTCCCCACCACACCACACACACATACACACCACACACACATACACCACACACACTCTCCCTCTCCCCTACACACACCCCGCGCGCACGCATACATACACATACCCATATACTCTCTCTCCCTCACACACACACACACACACGCACGCACACACACAAAACACACACACACGTACACACACACGCCACACACACACACACACACTCCACCCACTCCCCCCTTCCACCCGTCCCTCCACCAACACCTGTCTGTCATTGGTAAATAATGTATGACACAGGATGGTCACCCTACCGTCGATTAATCAATCACACAAACAAACAAACACACAGCTGTGTCCGTCGCGACAGAAACAGACGTGGTGGACATTGACTCCGAAAGTTAACGTCTCTTCATGCTACCCACATTGTAACAGAGCCTTGGGGGAGGTCAGTTGCTACTGCCCCGCGGTCAGACTGGGTCTAATTGCATAGGGGTATTTGCTAATTTATATAGGGGGTGATGCTTTTGGGGTTTTTCCTTTGTATTTGTTGTTTGTTTGTTTGTTTTATATCTCTAATTTAAAGGTTGGGTTTTTCATTATTGGGGGTGAGAGGTAGCTATTCTTTATGTGTTTACTTTGTTGTAGTTTGTTGCAGTTGTTGTTGTTTGGTTGTTTGTTTGGGGTTTTTTTGGATGGAGTGGGGTTGGGTTGGGTTTTTTGTTTTTTTATTTTCTTTTCTTTTTTTTTTGCAGTGTGTTTTGTGGATTGAAAAAAAATTATCTGTTTGGGTTTTTTTTAGTTTGTTTTCTTGAAACCCAAACTCTTTTGTTTAAATTATTTTTCTTATCTTTATTTCTTGCATTTTTTATGCTTCTGGGAAGCTTTGCCTTTTGCTTTATTTGATTTAGTTCCAATGTTGGGTTGGTTTTCCCGGGTTTTTTTTTATTGATTCACGCTTTCTGGATTTTGTTTCTTTCTCTTTTTTTTATAGTCCTCCTGTCTGTCTATGTCTGTCTGTCTGTCTGTCTGCCTGCATGTCTGTCTGTTTTTCGCGTTTCTTTCTGTGGTTTATCTTTTTTTTTTTTTTACCCTTTCCTCCTTTTTCTTTTTTCTTTCTTTTTTGGGGGGGTTAAAAAAATTCTTTCTTTCTTTATTATTGATGTCTTTCTTTCTTTCGTTTGCTCGTTCTTCTTTCTTCTTTTTTTTCTCTCTTCCTTTTTATCTTTCTTTTTGTCTGTCTTTCTTTCATTCTTTCTTTCTGTCTGTCTGTCTGTCTGTCTGTCTTTCTGTCTGTCTGTCTGTCTGTCTGACGTCCGTCTGTTTTTCTTTCTTTTCCCTGGCTGTTTTCTTTCTTTTTGTCTGTCTGTCTGTCTGTCTGTCAGTCCCGTCTTTCTGTCTGTCTGTCTGACTGTCTGTCTGTTTTTCTTTCTTTCTCCCTGGCTGTTTTTCTTTCTTTCTGTTTTTTTGTCTGTCTGTCTGTCTGTCTGACCGTCTGTCTGTTTTTCTTTCTTTCTCCATGGCTGTTTTCTTTCTTTCTGTCTGTCTGTCTGTCTGTCTGTCTGACTGTCTGTCTGTTTTTCTTTCTTTCTCCCTGGCTGTTTTCTTTCTTTCTGTCTGTCTGTCTGTCTGTCTTTCTGTCTATCTGTCTGTCTGTCTGTCTGTTTTTTCTTTCTTTCTCCCTGGCTGTTTTCTTTCTCTCTGTCATTCTTTTGCTCTGTATTGTCTCCCTTGATTTTTCTTTTCTCTTTGTTCGATAGATAAATAGACGTAAGTACGTACGTACGTACGTGGATTTGTAGCACAAAAAGACAATCTTTTGTTTTAAGCAGATCATACTTAATCATTCACGGATGATGGAATTGTACTTAAATTTGCTTTTTTTTCAGTTTTCTTTAGGTTTAAGGTCTATCGAAGCAGTGTGTGTTTGGTTGAGAGCGTGCGTGCGTGTGTGTGTGTGTTTGCGCGCGCGCGTGTGTGTCTTTCTGTGTGTCTAT
>CM054159.1:1147215-1159715 GCA_028751875.1 Rapana venosa | reverse complement strand
TTTTGTTAATTGCTGTCTCATCTTCCCTTGTTCCCACGCTGTTCATGTCAATCTCACGCGCCCCCCCCCACCCCCCCCCCGACCCCACACCCCCATCCCCAACCCAAGCCATACCTATATTCGTTATTTAACATGTATATTTTCAGGGTCGGAAGTCCCATAGAGCCCATCAGTGAGTCAGGGCCCCGTGGGGTCACCAGCCAGAGAGGCCCTGCACTTCTGCTGCGTTACTTTAGTGGAGTTCAGTGGTATTGGTGCCTGTTCAGAGCTTACATACGAAGGACACCACCTACTCACCCTCCTTCTAAAGGCAGTATTACCTCAGTCGCGGTGGCGAGCACCACAACGTTCCTCCCGACCTTCCCCCATGAACCTCCAACCCCAAAGACTTTGACACAAACTCCCCACAGGCACAGAAATGTATGGGAAAACCAAACTGAGGTCACCGTGAGATCATAGCAACCGGAGCTATCGAATCAGAGACAATTTGATAATCTGTTGCTTGAAGATCAATGACAATGCTGCTGCTATGGAAGTGCTTGTGCTTTGAGACTACTCGACAGGACTGTGCTCTACGCTTTCTATCACAATGTACCCCGGCGTCAAACCAGTGTGTTAGTCAGATAAATTTGAGCCACACTCTGAAAATCGCACCTGAAAAGTGGATGAAGCTCGACTGTGTGGGTCCAGTCTTCCTAAGGAGCCCACAGCACTCTAACTCTGGGTAGGGGCCGGCCAGAATTCAAAAAAGAAAAACAAAATCACTATGGCCCTTATGAGATTCGAACCTGCGATCTTCTAGTCCGTAACCAGCGCTTAACATTCGCCAAAGGCAGCTGGTGCAAATTTGATATATTTCGTGTTGTTTAACGGTCCAAAAGCGATCACAAGGCCACACCAAGGCTGTCACATATTCAGTTTCAGCAACTGCAATAACAGTCATCTCAAGTTCAGATCAACAGCTTCTCTAATCCACTCAAAAATCTAACGCTGTCATTCTGGGGAAAAAACAAACAACAGCATGAAATGACAAACTGCCTCACCCCTTTCTTTCTTTCCCTCCCTAAGACCATTAAAACCAGGAGGTGCTGAGGACGCCAATTACACTAAAGTAGCTTTTTTTTTAAAAAGAGAAAACGAACACTTCGATGTACAAAAAGTACATTTTAAAATGTCATATAGGGAAATAACACTGCAAAATGGCCATTCTGCTCCCATCCCAGTGTTAACACTATCACTGTCTGATCGCCAGAACAAAACAACCAGGCTAAATATCATATAACATAATTATGAAAAAAAAATGTGTGTAAGATCTGCTTTTAAGAGGCAAGAGAATGGGGTGGGAAGACAGAAAATAAGCAAGAGAGAAAATAGAAAAGTAAGGAAAAAGACAGAAGCAGACAGAAGTGATAGAAGCATAAAGGGGAAAAAAACACAGAAACAAAGAGAGCGATAGAAAAGGGGAAACTTCTATCACTGAATTTTCCAGATGGTGAGGATGCTATTTATACTGAAAGAGACCCCAACCTCCACACGTTGATCCACCTGTTCCTACCTAGAGAGTTTTTTTGCTGTGGATTCATTCAGAACACTGGAACAATACGGTCAATAAACCATCATCCTCTTTATGGATGAGTTTTGGCGGGTGCGCTCTCAAATTCGTTGATCAACAACACAGGTGTCTGTATTTCTCGGATCAGTTGACGCCAGGGTATAATCACGAAAGGAAGAGAAGAGTAGAGACTCTGTCTCAAACCAGCCGCCCATGGCCGAGTAGTGAGATCTTGCATCACAGGCTGGATCGGAAGGTCGCGGGGTTCGAAATCCATGCAAGTTCTACGGATTTTTCGGATTTCGTCTGGCTTCTACCCAGGTTCATTTGGAAGTTTGGAACCACACAGTCAAGCTACCCTCTACTTTACGGATGCGATCTTGATGAAATCTTTTTTTTTCCTTTTTAATTATTTTATCATTATATATATTGAGTTAAGATAATGTAACTTTTGTGCTTTTTACATCCAGTCCCCTGTTTGTATGCGGTTTTGTCAATTCTGTCATCTGTTCCCACCCGGCACACAGTGGCCTACTCTTTCGAAAAGCGGAACAGGATTTAACGTGTGCTCAAGATGTTCTGGTGCGTTCGCACACGGGCCCTCGGTTTATAGTCTCATCCGAAGGACTTTCGGGGAGAGTGGAGTCTGCGCTGATGTTAACATGGTGACTTCAGTGTGGGTTTCTGGAACAGGGCTGCACAGACCACACCCTCTCTGAAACAGACACGGATGACATGGATGGAATCCTTGTTGCTGATTATTCGTTTTGTTATCACTCACTCACTCACTCAGTCCCATGTCCCAAAGGACGTAGGGGGGACATGAGAGAAGACGCAACAGAGATCTTTTTCCATGCTTCACGATCCTGTATGGCTAGTAGAGGTGTTGCAGGGTTGGGCGGTCCAGTCTTTGATGTTGTCAACCCATGATTTCTTTTGGCGGCCTCTTCTTCTCTTGCCTTCAACCGTTCCCTGCAAGATGGTTTTTGCTAAGGTGTTGTGTCTTGTGGTGTGACCAAACCACATCAGTTTTCTCCTCTTTATGGTGGAGAGCAGAGGTTCTTGGGGGCCCACACGCTTTTTGATTTCTTCTTTCACATAGTTGTTGGTCTTGTGTTCTTTGTATGATATTTTGAGGAGTCTTCTGTGGCACTTGTTCTCGAATGCTTGGATTCTCCTCTCTAGCTCTGCTGACAGGGTCCATGATTCACAGCATATAGGAGGATAGATATCACGAGGGATTTGTAGAGGTGATATTTGGTGCAGAAGCTGATGTTGTTGCTTCTGATGATCCTCTCGAGTCTGGCTAGAGCAGATGTTGCTGTTTTGTTATACGACGCTGTAACACAAAGCACAAAGACTTAGGCGACACGCCAAGAGAGCAACTTCAAAACAACAAAACAAATAAAAAAAAAGGAGTTGTACCTTTTTTTCTTTGTGTGTGTGTGGGGGAGGGGGGAGGGGGCGATGGTGTCATTTAAAACTGGATGTGTGGTGGTGGCAGTGGGGATTATGATTATCTTCTGGTTGAATCTGTTTTAAATACTTACTTTTTTGGTGCCAAAGTCACTCCTATCCTGTATTAAGGTCTGTCACCCGCTCTCTCTCTCTCTCTCTCATCTCTCTCTCTCTTCTCTCTCTCTCTCTCTCTTCTCTCTCTCTGTCTCATCTCTCTTCTTTTCCCTCTCTCTCTTTGTCTGTCTCTCTCATCCACTATGCGCAAACACAACACACACATCCACGCACATGCGCGGGCACGCACGCACGCACCCACTCACACACACATATACACACACACACACACACCCAACACATACACACACACAACACATGCACACACAACAACACAACCACACACACAAACCCACAAAAACACCACACAACCACACCACAACACACACACATAACAAACACACACACCACACACATCCACGCACAACACACACAACAAAACACACAAACCCCACACACACACACCAACACACACAACACACACACACACACACACACACACCACACACAAAGACACACAAACCACACACACACACACCCCAACCACACACAGCACACACACAACACACAACACACACACACACCACAACACACACACAGCAGCATTTCCATAGGGTGAAGGCAGCAGTTGGACATAAGCTATGGGATTATACTGCGGACTTAGTCTGTCTGGACACTCCCCAACAATGTTCTTCTAAATAGAAGAAGTTAATGCCAAAGACAAATAGAAGAAATACAGACACACAGACAGACAGTAATATAATATTAGTTAGAAAGATAGACAGATAAACAGGCTGGCAAAGAGAGAGAGAGAAGGGGGGGGGGAGAGTAAGAGAAAGACAGGCAGACAGATAGACTGACAGACAGATTTAATTTTATTCTTTGTATTTCGAGGATAATGGAATAAGCACTCCTGTGCTTTTTTCATCTAGTCCCCGTGTGTATGAATTTTGTAAATTTTGCCATCTGTTCCCACCGGCACACAATGGCCTACTCTTCCGAAAAGCGGAACGGGGTTTTAACGGGTGCGCAAGATGTTCTGCGTGCTTTCGCACTCGGACCCCCGGGTTTAAGTCTCATCCGAAGGGAACTAGAGAGAAAACAGAAAAATAGACACAGAGATCTACTGAGCCCAAGAGAGTGAAAGAGAGAGAGAGAGAAAAAGAAAAAACACAAACACACACACACACAACACCCCCTACACACACACCACCGCACGCAACAGAAAGACAGACAGAGAGACAGACAAAAGAAAAAAGCAGAAAAGACAGACGAGACAAGACAAACAGAGACACAGCAAACAGAGACACAGAAAGGAAAAGGGGCGAGAGAGAGAGAAAAGAAAAAGAGAGAGGAAAAGAACAAGCCAGGGATGGTGACAGAAAAAGAAAGAGAGAGACACAGACAGGCAGACGGGCAGAGGGAGGGGCTCTATGAGGGGAGGAATGAGAATGGGAGGTATCACACAAACTAAGATAAAGTTGTCAGTTGCTGATGGCAAAGGGACTACAGATGTTCACAGTCCTTAGCAGAGCCCCCCACATGCCACACTCCACACCCCACCCCCCACCCCCCACCCCCCTTCCCCGCCCCCACTCCCCTTGCCACTCAGGCGGTGGTTCCAGACCTCTGTGTGAAAAGGAATGTCTGGTAGTTCCTTAACTGTGCGAGACAATCCTTGTGCGGTGACAAACATATCAGATTTTTTTTTTGGGGGAGGGGGGGTCAAATGGATTCAGTCCCAGGAGGTAAAAACCCCTACTGTCATCGCCATCTGCAAAATATAATAATTAATAATAAATAATAATAATAATTTGATAATAATAATAAAAAAATAATAGGGGGGGGGGTAGATAGGTTTGGGTTTTGATTGTAGATTGGTGGTTTGGTGTGTGTGTTAAAAACAATCTTTAATAATAACCTCAACAGCAAAACAAAACAAACAAACAAAAAAAAGAAGGCTTTTACACTTTAATGATAATCATAACCATAATAATCATCAACATCATCATCACCATGATAATCATAATCATAATGCATGGAATTTATGTAGCGCTATATCTTGCAACAAAACAAATCAAAGCGCTTTCATTCATCCCACTCATTCACGTGCAGCCAGTTACAATTGATAGTTTTTACAAATTCAAATGTATATACACACACTCACGCACTCACGCATGCACGCGCACACACACGCACACACATAAAGGTTGTACACTCCGGCAGGGTGATGGGGTTTTAGCTGTTGAGGGCAGGGACAAAAATGAAATGGAACAAGTGGAGAGAATCTTAGGTTTGAAATAAATGTATCTTGAGGCCGGATTTTACAGCGTCATAGGCATTTGGCGAAGAGAGAGTGAGAGAGAGGAAAGTCATTGATTGGGTATTGGCTATTTGCTTAGATTATTGGGGGGGGGTTATTTGTTTTTCTATGTGTTTGTTATTTTTGTTTTGTTTGTTTAAGGGGGGAAGGATTTGCGTTTTCCCCTGTTCTTTGTGCGTTGGCTGTGGCTGTGGTGTAGTAGTATTTAGATGTTGGGTTTGTTTGATTTTTGCATATTTTAGTACTGGTTATTTATATGATATAACTCTGAAAAGGACAGGGAACTGAATGTAATTAAAAGCACACGAATTCTTCATTATCCTCAAAACGAACAAATCTTAGTAATTGATTGGTATAAATATCAAGGCTAGGCCATTTCATTATCCAGTAGGCTTTGCAAGAATTATTCCCCAGCCGGTCTGACATGATGCACGTATGTGGCAATCGTATCACGCTTTCCGTTTGTCTAGACTTGATGCGACCTCTAGTTTAATTGACTTCACGTCCATTTATTTAGTGATTATGTTTTCAAAACCTACACTTACTAACTTTAGTCTAGAGGGCGGAGAGAGTGTGTGAGAGCCGCTACGCTACACCCAACATCACATATTATTTATTTATTTTATTTTAAGTAACGGCAGATTTCTCTGCCTGACATTCAGGCTGCTCTCCCAAAGGGGAGAGCCCGTCGCCGCAAGAGCAGCGCCACCGATTATTTTCTTCTTTTTTTTCTGTCTACAATTGTATTTGTTTCAGAGTGGCTTTTTTCTACAGAGTTTTCCCAGGGATGCCTCTCTTGTTGTCATGGGTTCTTTTACGTGCGCTGAATACTTCTATGTAACACACGGAAACTCAGCTTATTGTCTCAAAAGACTAGCACCCTGACCAACTCTCGTTGTCTAATGGATGGGGGTAAAGTTTCGGGTCCAAACGGGCTTCAAACTACCGCACACTTCCGACCCGGGCTTTTCGCTTTCTAGGCAGGCGCGCTATCTCTAGACCACCGATCCACACATGCACTAACCGTGATAATGCAGTTGTTTGAGTATGATACTTTATATTTCTTAGTTCTGTGTTTGAACTACTGTTGTTTATACCTTATACTTTTGTTTTGTATTTTAAAGCATTGATCTAAATGATAATCTTCAAGTTATATTTGGTATGTTTGATTATTATGTTTGATATTTTTTCTGTTTTATACGGGCTTCATTTTTTGGTATCTTGAACTTTTATCGACTAGAATGGAAAAACTAATTTATCATTGAGAAAATAGTACTGAAGGACCACAATTGCCAGTAACTAGTTACAATTTCCTCATCGTTTGGAACAGAATTGATCAAAGATTCACTTTTTTTATCTAAATTAGGAAGACAAAAAAAATAAAACAAAAATATGATCTTTCAATGACGACATTTGAGGCATTATTGAGTAAGCACCATGCCTTTGGGAATTTTGGTAGCTTTTTTTTGTTTGTATCTTTCGATGACCTCCCTTGTTCTGCATCGTGTGTGTGTGGTTGTGTGTGTGTGTGTGTGTGTGTGTGTGTGTGTGTGTGTGTGTGTGTGTTGTGTGTGGGGTGTGTGTGTGTGTGTGTGTGTGTGTGTGTGTGTGTGTGCCTGTTTGAATTGTCGAACCTAATTCAAACAAAATACTGTCACAAAAGTACAAATTTAAGGCGTACTTTAGCTTTGTAAGTAAATGAATGCAAGATAGGAGAGTGTTCGCATCATTGACACAATGCTAGAAACCGTTTACACTTTGAACTGCATGGACAGATTTGTAAGCTAAATCGATTACATAGATGGAGGTAAGCGCTCTGTCTCGGCATCAGTGTTAAACCAATGAGTATGTCTTCCCAGAAACGCGAATTTTTAAAGATAAGCAAAAACTCTGGATCACGTTCTTCTTTTCTCATTGATAAAATATTCCGCTTTACTGGATTTAAAATGTATTAGGTTTTCTTTTCTTGAAGAGCCAAAATGACTGCAGTATTCAGATCTAAACTCTCTCTCTCTCTCTTCCTCTCTCTCCTCACTCTCTCTCTCTCTCACTCTCTCTCTCTCTCTCTCTCTCTCTTCTCCTACTCTCTCTCTCTCTCTCTCCTCTCTCACTCTCTCTCTCTCCCTCCTCTCCCTCTCTCTCTCTCTCCTTCTCTCTCGTCTCTCTCACCTCATCCTCTCTCTCTCATCTTGAAATCATTCACTGACAGCTGATAAAGGCTTCTGTTATTAATGTCAACAGTAACCTTTCCCTATCACAGCTTGTGATCAGGGGCAAAAACGGAGTGGATCAGAGTAACCCATTTGTATTGGCGTGTGAACGTGAAACTGATACACGGTATTGATGTGGCTGTGCAGTAGTTGGTTGGGTGTTTTTTCCCCATTCAATCCACCTAAATTACTGCGCCAGCCTAATTTTCGGGGTGTTTTTTTTTTTTTAGCTCTGTATTTTCCTGCTTTACTTTTTTGCCTTGTATGTTCTTTTTTTTTTCTCGAGAGAGAGAGAGTGTTAGTGTTAGTGTTAGTGTTAGTGTTAGTGTGTGTGTGTGTGTGTGTGTGTGTGTGTGTGTGTGTGTGGTGTGTGTGTGGTGTGTGTGTGTGTGTGTGTTAGAGTGTGTCGTTGTTGTTGTTGTATCTGAGATCAATGAACAATGAGGCTTCAGGGAAGTAGAGTGTTACTGGTCGCGTGAGCGTAAGCGCTTAAGCAAGTGTGTGTGTGTGTGTGTGTGTGTGTGTGTGTGTGTGTGTATGTGTGTGTGTATGTGTGTGTGTATGTGTGTGTGTTGTGTGTGTGTGTTGTGTGTTGTTGTGTGTTTGTGTGTGTGTGTGTGTGTGTGTGTGTGTGTGTGTGTGTGTGTGTGTGTGTGTGTGTGTGTGTGTGTGTGTGTGTGTTGTGTAAAGCTAGATAGCTTTATCTCAAAAATAGATCTCCAGTAGGGAAGTATTGTTTATTTTTTGTCTAAGTTTTGTTTGTTTATTTGAGGTGGGGGGAGAGTTACTTGGTTGTTGTGTTCTTATTTTTTTGGTGGGGTTTTAGGTCTGACTTCATGCTACGTTTGCTTGATCTGCTGATGAGTGGTTTGTTTAGTGTAGTAACCTCTTTGCACTGCTACTTCCGTGTCAAATCATTGTCTTGCTATTGATGCATTTGTGCTTATAATGGGTGTGTGTGGCCTCGATTTTACGTCTGTTCACTTAAAGTGATGTTAGATGATGGAGGCAGGAGGGGTTGGGGTGGGGGGGGGGGGGGGGGGTCATAATGAGATGAGGGCTTTAAGTAAAAGAAATGTGTGTTGGCATTAATGTACATTAAACATGCTACCTAATGCGTGTGCGTGCAAGAGTGCTTGCGTGCATGCGTGCGTGCGTGCGTGCGTGCGTGGTGTGTGTGTGTGTGTGTGTGTGTGTGTGTGTGTGTGTGTGTGTGTGTGTGTGTGGTGTGTGTGTGTGTGTGTGTGTGGTGTGTGTGTGTGTGTGCGTGCGTTCGCGTATATGTGTGTGCGTGCGTGCATATGTGTGTGTTTGTACGTGTGTGAGTGTGTGTATGTGTTTGTGTGTGTATGTGTGTGTATGTGTGTGCGTGTGTGTGTTTGTATATGTGTTAATGGCTGCACGTACAGTCATACTTATTGCTGTATATGCAAGCAACCATTACAAAACCAATTCACAGGGTCTGATAAAGACAATGATTTCTTTTTCTAAACATTTTGTAACTGGAAATACGATTACCTTCATGGTGGATTAGAAAAAAGGGTTGTATACGCAAAATCTCAACATAAGTATTGTATTGTCATCAGAAATGGTATTGTCATTAAAGTCATAGTCCTATTATCAGATTTTTTTTAAAAATAGTTTAACGATGTTTACTGGTTGTATGTATTGCAAAGTTAGTTTTGAAGCTGTTAATTTTTTTTATCTTCAACTTTCTTATTTATGGTTTCAATTGGTGTTGTTTCTTAGAGTTGTTTAATGCCGATAATTAGCTATGTGCACACCCCAACCCACCCATCCCCCATCCCTCCTAACCCCCCCCCCCCCCCCCCCCCCCCACACACACACACACCTTACACTTCCCCGTCTGATATCACTAATTAAAGGAAGGACGTTAAACTGACGAACTAAGTAACTCTCAACATAGATGAACCTCAGAGCACCAGCCCAAGAACAAAACAAAGTGTGCAGAGGCTGGTAAATAACAGACAGGGTTCCACATCATCATTAGCTGCTGGATACCTGTCTGTTTCTGGAGATGAAAAAACTGAGGGGACTAGTTCACCCTGAGTTCATCGTTCATTAACTGTTACATCGTAACTCACTCACTCTCTCTCACTCTCTGTCTCTGTGTGTGTGTGTGTGTGTGTGTGTGTGTGTGTGTGTGTGTGTGTGTGTGTGTGTGTGTGTGTGTGTGCGTGTGTGCGTGTGTGTGTGTGTGTCTCTCTGTCTCTCTCTGTCTTTCTGTCTGTCTCTATCTATGACTCTGTCTCTGTCTCTCTCTCTGTGCCTCTTCTCTGCCTCTTCTCTGTCTCTCTCTCTCTCTCTCTCTCTCTCTCACTCTCTCTCTTCTCTCTCTCTCTCTCTCTCTCTCTCTCTCTCTCTCTCTCTCTCTCTCTCTCTGAGACTGTAAACCGAGGTCCCGTGTGCGAACAAACGCAGAACATCTTGCGCACAACGTTCAAACCCGTTCCGGTTTTCTGAAGAGTAGGCCATTGCGTGCCGGTGGGAACGGATGACAAAACTGACAAATCTGCATACACACGAAGACTGGATGAAAAAAAGCACATGAATGTTTATTCCAGTACCCTCGAAATAAAGGTATTAAATCAATAAATGCATGACTAAATAAATAGATAGATAAATCTATCATCGGAAGGAAAGGTGTTGTTTCAAAGCTACTTCTGCAATGTATTGAAACCCTTTTGGCTCATATTTCGAACACACTGAAACGAGAAAATGTAGCCATCTGCAGCAATTAGTGCCAGGATATTGAACTTTGAACACTAAATGGCAAATATCCGCTGTTATTTTTTAAGAGCGAGCTAATCATTGATTAAAAAAGATAAATCGCTAAGGAGAAACATCCTCGTCTAAAAGTGTTGTAGCACTGCTATCACAACACGTCCTTTGTTTCTATAGGATGGAGAGTCGTGTTGCGTTTTGTTGTATTTGTTGCTGCTGCTGCTGCTGTTCCTGTTGTTGTTGTTGTTGTTGTTGTGTTCGTGGTGGTGGTGGTGGTGGTGGTGGTGGTGGTGGTGGTGGTGGTGGTGGTGGTGGTGGTGGTGGTGGTGGTCGTCGTCGTCGTCGTCGTCGTCGTCGTGGTGGTCGTGGTGGTGGTCGTGGTGGTGGTGGTGGTGGTGGTATTGAACTTTTACCTTGTAATAAGAACTGGGAAAATTTGTCATTAATTATGGCACCTCTCTGTCTCTCTGTTTCTCCCTCTGTCTCTCTGTCTCTCTGTCTCGCTGTCTCTCTGTCTCTCTGTATCTCTCTCTCTCTATCTCTCTCTCTCTCTCTCTCTTTGACATACAAACAGACAGACAAACAAACAGACAAACAGACAAACATGTACAGAGAGAACTTCACATTTTCACTCTAAAAGAACACCTAAATGCAGTTTTGTCACATTTTATCTTATTTCGCTTGATTTTTAAAAGACAACAACAAAAGCCAAAAGAAAAGAAACTTGAAAGATAACAGATAAACTACGTCTGAATTCCTCCTCTAGATTTCAAGTCGTTGGACTATTTTTGCGGTAAGGACAGTTCCTTCGACGGATTTGGAAGTCATTTCAAAGTTCTAGCCCATATTAAGCAACATTGGCATCATCTTTCTTCCAGAACTCCAAAACCTTTTTTTTTTGGATTGAAAACAAAAAACAGAGAGTTAATTTTCATTTTTATCTTTATTGTATTATTTTATACCGAGGCATACGACACCCTGAAGAAACTCACAAAACCACTTCAAACCAAATCATCAGTCATTGAAGACAGCTCCGGAAACCTCCTCACAGAAAGCTCAGCTGCATTGAACAGGTGGTCTGAGTATTGTCAAGAACTGTACAACTACCCAATGCAACCTGACAAGACCATAATAGAAGAGAAAGCAGCTACATCAAGAGCACCCTCGCCATTACCTATACTGAGGGAAGAAGTGGAAGAAGCCATCAGCAGCTTACCAGTAGGAAAGTCCCCAGGAGCAGACAACATACCAGCAGAGCTGCTCAAGCATGGTGGCGAAACAGTCATCACACATGTTACAGCTATCTGTCAGAAGATTTGGGAGACAAAACAGTGGCCAACAGAATGGACACAATCACTCATCATACCCCTGCCCAAGAAGGGGAATTTACGCCAATGCCAAAACTATAGAACAATCAGCCTCATCAGCCACGCCAGCAAGATCATGCTCAAAGTTATTTTGAATCGACTCAACAAGGAGGCAGAAGAACACATTGCAGAGGAACAAGCTGGGTTCAGGGCAGGCAGGAGCACAATCGAACAGATTTTTAACTGCCACATCCTGATGGAAAAACATCTTCAACATCAGAGAGACCTGTTCCACAACTTCGTCGACTTCAAGAAGGCTTTCGACAGAGTATGGCACGAAGGCCTGTGGCAGGTCCTCAGAATGTTTGGCATTGAAGAAGGACTAGTGCAAACCATTCAAGCACTATACAACACCGCAAGCAGTGCAGTCCTTCTGAACAATCAGGTCGGAGACTACTTCAAAACCACAGTTGGGGTCCGACAAAGATGCCTGTTATCTCCAGTCCTGTTTAATCTGTTCTTGGAAAACATTATGAGAGAGACCCTCCATGACTTCCACTCTACCATCTCCATTGGCGGCAGACCCCTCAACAACTTACGGTTTGCCGATGACATTGACCTCATGGGCGGAAGTAACACAGAGCTGCAAGATCTTACGACCAGACTTGAGAACAGAGCTGGAGCATATGGATGGAGGTGAGCTCGGAGAAAAGTAAAGTACTTGTGAACAGCACGAGCAACGCCACTGCTAAAATTTACATGAACGGCCAACAACTGGAGAAGGTAAACGCTTTTAAATACCTTGGCGCTACACTCACAAAGGACGGGCGATCGACGACAGAAATCAAAGT
>CM054159.1:1139715-1144715 GCA_028751875.1 Rapana venosa | reverse complement strand
GGGGAAAATATCCCCTTGAACGGGAAACGAACCCGGGTGTCAGATTGCCAGCGCAATGTTCTAACCACTAGGCTAGCCACGTCTTGAAGACTGATAGAGAACACGCTCTTGCACAATTATAATCACCTGCTGTCCGCTCAAGTCTTCTGATCACTAGGACAAACTCCGCTAGTGCCAGACTTTGCTCTGGTCTGTAGGAATGAATGCAGACAGACAACAGCAGGAGTGGGCAATGACTGGAGTCTTTGACAAACAGCATCAGCATGACTGACTGACTGACTGACTAACTAACTAACTGACTGAGTACCCTAAAGAACATTACAAAACGTTAAGCTGTCAGCATGTGTGTGTGTGTGTGTGTCAAGTCAAGTCAAGTCAAAATTTTATTTCCAGATGGTACATTGAATAAGCAATGCATTTGCTTTTTTTCATCAAGCCATCTATCTAAGAACAAATTTCCTAATGATTATACTAAGACACTACATTATTGCATCGTTTACCATTAAATTAAACCAGTAAAAAAAAAAAAAAAAAAAAAAAAAAAGGAAAAAATCGATAAGGAAATGCATTGAAAATACAAATTACCACATATACTATAACACGCACACACATACTCATGCACACCTGAGCGCGTGTGCGCTCACCGTCCACACACACATTTAAATAAAAAATGTTTTAAGAATTAAAAAAGAAAATCATAGAACGTCAGGACACACAAATTCTTCACTTACTGTTTCATCCATTTTTTCACGTTTATACTTTAGATAATAAAAAAGATGCAGGAATAAAACGTTAGAAAATACTAGGCATTCGTCATTACTGAAATATTACCTTCAATGACCTCCCTCCTCTCCTCCTCCACCCAGCAAACGTGTGCTTTTTATGCGCTCATACTTTTCAAATAGCGCTTTTTTAAAAATGACATATTCACACAATAACTATCCAAGCAAGCGAAGTCAAATAAGATTACAATAATGATTATTATAATAGCGATACAATTATAACAACAATCACCCATCACCATGAGACAACAATATAACAAATGATCCCCATCACCATGAGACAATAACATAACGATGATAACAGAAAAGCATTGGAAAGGATGGGGTGGGGGAGGAGTATCAAGGGGGAAGGAAAATACACCTTCAATCAATAGAGAAATAATAATTTTAAAAACAAACAAACAATTATTCAAACATAATAATCTCATCTCTAACTGCAATAAAAACAACATCCACGATAAAATCTTTTGAGTTAGACAAGACAAAGGGCATGAGAGAGGAAATGAGAGGAGAGGAGAGGAGAGGAAAGGAGAGAGAGAAGAGAGAGAGAGAGAGAGAGAGAAAAGAGAGAGAGAGAGAGAGAGAAAAGAAGAGAGAGAGAGAGAGAGAGAGAGAGAGAGAGAAGGACACACTATCAGCTATCAGGTCTACCATAAAAAGATTTTTTAAAAATTTCCTCCTTTCCACCTGTTTCAACATTGCAGATTATTTACTAGCTTGCATAGATTCTCTTACTTCTTTGCATAATTAGTGTGCCTCTTTCCTGCCTCCCCTCCCTCCACACATATACAGTGTCGTGACTGTAGAATTTCTAGTCACAGTAAGATATACTTGAATTTTTGTTGTTGTAGGGAATACCATTAGTGTTGGTAAATTAAGTATGGTTTATTTTGCCGTATTAATCATGGTTGATTTGCATTATTAGTCAAATTCCTAGGCATTCATGCATTAAATGGCTTTTTAGCTGTGCCTTGAACGATTTTTGTTTTTTGATACATTTTTAAGCGTTTTTGGGAGCTTATTCCATAAGTCACTACCTGAGTACAAGAAGCTTGTTTTGTAAAGATTAATTCTGTCTCGAAATGTTAGTAGATGATTATGTCTGTGTTCATTGATTTTGAAGCTATGGTGTTTCTTTGGAGGGGCATTTCCATTATAACTTTCTGGACAAATAGAGCTTTATTTAGATAAAGTCTGTTTTTGAAGTTAGGATATTTGTTTTCGTATAATCGTTGATGGTTAGGGAGCTTGATTGTAGTAAACAAGTTTCAGTGCTCTTTTATATAATCTATGAAATCAATTTTTAAATTTGTATCACTGCAGCTGTCCCAAAGAGATGTAGCATAGTCAACTATGGGCAAAATATGGCCGCAAAAAAAGAGTTTGCGAGAGTGGTTATTCAGAAAATGTTTTATTTTGATAACTGAAGTAGCTTGTAAGAAAGACGTTTTTCCTAGCGCCAGCACATGGTCGGTCCAAGTAAGATTTTTGTCAATAATTACACCCAGAATTCTGTGGGAGTCAACTTCTTCAATTACTCTTTTATCTATCAACAGAGGTTGGAATTTATCTTTCATTTTTTGTCTCTTTTGTCTTGCTAGTACATACATACACTTAGTTTTTTCGCGTATTTAAGGACATATGGTTTAGCTTAGTCCAAGTAACCAATCTGTCAATATTGTGTTGAAGTTTGATTGTAAGTCTGTGGGGGTCAGAATCACTACAATAGAGGGATGTGTCATCAGCAAACATTTCACAGCTACATTCTAGAAATTGGGGTAAGTCATTTACATAGATTGAAAAAAGAAGTGACCCCAAAATTGACCCTTGTGGTAATCCATGTTTAATAGGTACTAGTTCTGATGTTTGATTATTTGCAGTTACTAGCTGCTGCCTATTCGACAAAAAGCTTTTCAAAAGATTTATCATTTCTGGTGTTAGTTTATACAAGTGAAGTTTACGCAATAATAGGGAATGATTGATTACATCAAATGCTTTTTCAAAGTCAACAAAAGAAGGCCTGTATATTATTTTCATTTATGTTGTGTAGGAGATTGTCTGTAATTTGTGTAAGAGCTGTGTGACAGGAATAGTTTTACGAAAACCTGACTGATCTTCATTTAATAGATTGTTATTTACAAAGTAGGAATATACGGATTTTTGGGTATGTTTTTCAAAGGTTTAGATAAGACAGACAGAATTGAAAATTGGTCTGTAATTTGAAGGACAAGCAGTATCAAACCCGATTTGTGACTGGTATGATTTTTGCTATTTTAAATATGCAGGAAAGTTGGTTTTCTCTATGCACAAGTTATACAAGTATGTCAGTGTCCAGCTATAACTTGACCACAAAGCTTAATTATTCTTCATCTAGATTGTCTAAACCACGTGTTCTGGAACTTTGTGTGTGTGTGTGTGTGTGTTGTGTTGTGGGGTGTGTGTGTTTGTGTGGTGTGTGTGTTGTGTGTGGTGTGTGTGTGTTAGTGTGTGTGTGTTGTGTGTGTATGCTTAAGATGTCTGTGTGTGCTTAAGAAATCTGTGTGTGGGTGTCAAATGTGAATGAAAACCAGCGGTGGTGTGGGAAAACATGCATTTTACTTGACAGGGAAAAAATATTCATACACGAGCGGAGCGAGCGTATAATTATGGTTACATACGCGCGCTCGTAGACGCACAAATATACACACACACACATGCGCGCGCGCACACACTCACGAACGCACACATACACACACAAACACATGTGCGCGTGCGCACACACACAATCACACACAAACACTCATAAGTGCGCGCGCGCACATACAGACATCCACATACACCTATGAGCACACACACACACACACTTTCAAATCCTTTTTGAGTTGATTCTAAGTCGGTATTGTAAAGCTTTAAAATCCTTGTGGTACAAGAAAACTTCAAACATTGCATTTGAGATTAATCATGTCATACACCTTTTAACCTTAAAGGGCACAAGTGTCACTTTCTGTTGGGTGCCTTCACACAGTGGATTCTTTCCAAATGAGTGGGCTGATAGAGCTGCTAAAAGAGGAGCAAAGCATGAACGGGAATCAGCAACATTGCACGTGCCTTTATCATTACAAGAGGGCTACCACTTATTAGAACAAACATCATGGAAAAATGTCACAGAAACGTATCACCTAAAAGAGAGATTTCTAAACAGATCTGTCATCAAAACTGATAAAGCATGAGTCGTGAGCCATTCTAAGGCTTGTTCAAATATCTCCACAGCAAGAAGAGTGAATAGTTTGTTTTATAGAATAAAACTTTATACATTCGTAACCAAATTCAGTAGAAACAGTAAATGTCTATGTGGTGAGAATATTTCTAATACTCATATAATATTTGAATGTAAGAATACGAAAGCTTTTTTACCTCAATTTTCTGAAAACTCCCTTAGAAGCATATTCAATAATTTGAATTTGGCATTTGATATTGCAAAAGGTCTCTGGCATAGTCCTATAGGACATTTGTTATAGTTTCATTAACGTTAATCACTTTTTATGTTTTTGTTTCTGTGGTATGTTTTTTTTAAAATACTTTTTATTGTATCTTTTGCTTTGCACGGTTTCTTTTCATGATTAGACTACTTTTTCCCCCTCGCATTTTTCAGTAGGGCCTCTACAACCACCTCAATTATCATACACCCCTTGTATATATATTTTTTTTTCTCGTCTAATATCACTGAGAGTGAATAGACGTAAAATCGAAGACAACACACACACACACACACACACACACAACACACACACACACACACACACACACACACACACACACATACACACACGCACGCAATCACACACACAGATAGATAGACAGACAGACAAACAGACGGACACAGACAGACAGACAGACAGACAGATAGATAGATAGATAGATAGATAGATAGATAGATAGATAGATGATAGATAGATAGATAGATAGATAGATATAGATATAGATAGATGATAGATAGATAGATAGATAGATAGATAGATAGATAGAGATAGATAGATAGATAGATAGATAGATAGATAGATAGATGATAGGTAGGTAGGTAGGTAGGTAGGTAGGTAGGTAGGTAGGTAGGTAGGTAGTAGGCAGGTAGGTAGATAGGTAGGTAGATAGAGAGATCGACAGATAGACAGACAAACAGACAGACAGACAGACAGACAGATAGTATGCTAACTTATTCGAATTCGTAGCACGCGAAATATA
>CM054159.1:1107215-1129715 GCA_028751875.1 Rapana venosa | reverse complement strand
GTCTGCAGCGTACCGTGTTTGTAATATCTGTTTGAACTATTGATTATTTGTCATTTGTTGTATGACTGTGTAAGATTAGGTCGAATGCATGCGCTTCAATTTGTCTTTGCAAGATATAGCGCTATATAAGTTCCATTTATTATTATTATTATTATTATTATTATTATTATTATTATTATTATTATTATTTATCTATCATCCATCCACTTATACACGCTTGCATGCATGCGTGTGTGCTTGCGTACCTACCTACAAGCGTACATACGTATTTACACACACACACACACACACACACACACACAAAACAGACCCCACACACACACACACACACACACAACACACACTTCATAACACGTTCGAGGAAACACTCCACAAAACAAGCTAAACCAATCCACTATAGCAGTAACTGCGCACAATAACCACAGGAAAAAGCTGTCAGAGTTGTTTGCCCTTTTAAAGGTGAACGACCCTGAACAGTACAAAACAACACAGACAGTTGAAAAAATTAAAAAATGTTCACAATTAATCGAATTTGCTTCCTTTATTTTATGACTGTCTAAAAGCAAAAAAGGTATAGGTGTTCCCATAACCTATGCAGTCTTTGGAAGCGAGATGTCAGAGACCTCATCTTCAAGCGCCAGCATATTAAGGGCGGCGCCCATCTCCTCTCCCTCGCTACTGTACTTTCCCTGACCCTAAAGAGGGCAGGTAACCCATTTACAGCTGGGTGAACTGGACGTGGTGGTGGTGGGGGGGGGGGGGGGGGGTGAGGATATTGTACTGAAGCCATGGCGCGCAAAACGGTCACCTATGCACTTGGTAACCACGCTCGATGCTGCTTAACCTTAAGAAAATAATAATAAATGGAATTTATATAGCGCTATATCTTGCAGAGACAAATCAAAGCGCTTGCACTCAACTCGTTCTTACAGTCATACAACCACTAACAAGTAATAGTTCCATCAAGTCCAAATGTGCACGCACGCACACACACACACACACACACACACACACACACACACACACACTAAGAGGTTACACGCAGGAGAGGAAAATCTTAGGTTTGAAATAAATTGGGGAAATTAGATTGGGGAAAGCGAGTGCTCTGACCACTGAGCTATCCTGTCCCCAGTCTGATTGTCTGTCTCATTATTTATCATGCTCTTTACAGTGGGTTCTGGCCACAACTTTTCACATTATTTTGGACGTGCAGCCAACATGGGCCGGGCATCACGAAAACTGCAAGAACATAATCATTTCTTCGTCATTTTCTTTGTTCACGCTTTCACACAGTCTGACATGGGGACGGCATAGCCTAGTGGTTAGAACATTGCGCTCGCAATCTGACGACCCGTGTTCAATTCCCGTTCAAGCGGATATTTTCCCCCTGGAGTTCACATCAGTGCAGGATCCACTCTTTCCAAAAGTCCTTCGGATGAGACTATAAACCGAGGTCTCGTGTGCGAACGCACACGTTAAATCCTGTTCCGCTTTTCATAAGAGTAGGCCAATGTGTGCCGGTGGGAACAGATGACAGAATTTACAAAACTGCATACACACGGAGACTGGATGTTAAAAAGCACATAAGTGCTTATTCCATTATCCTCGATATAAAAGAATACACTAAAATCAATAAAAACAGCTGATCTGAGCACAAAACGCAAAATGTTCTTATCAGTAAAATATATTACCAAAACAAGCATGTCTGTCCTAAAACTGTGATGTCAAAACGGTGTTTCAAGACAATAAGCTCTGGCATAACCTTCTTGGTATACTCTATTGGCAAGATTGTAATAATGTAGTACTTCAATAATATCATGAAAGATGTTTTGTTCTTAGATAGATGGCTTGATGAAAAAAGGGCATATGCATTGCTTGTTCAATGTACCAACTGGAAATAAAAATGTAACTTGACTTGACAAAGAAATGTAATAAAGTAAAACAATTTCTTGTTCGGTAGTTGGCTGCCTGAGTTAAGCTGCGTGAACAATTCTTGAGGGCACATACAATAAAAAAAATAATAATAATAAAAAAACACTAAGTATTTTTTCCAAAAGTTTAAACTGGAACAATTTGTGTTCTAACTTTCTCGGAGAGTTTGCTTTGGTTTTTGCTGCTGCTGCTGCTTCTGTTGCTTATTTATTTCTTTGTTGGTTTTTGTTTGTTTGCTTGTTTGATTTCTTTGGCCAGGTCAAGTCTACACATACTACACTTAATGAATGATAATGAACTCTCAATGAACTGCTGAACTCATCTGTTATTGCTAATCAAGGGATCTGTATCTTGTTGTGCACCTAAACTAAATTGTTAGTTTTACTTCTTCTTTTGTTCATTATTTCTTAACAGCATTTCTAAAATACTAAAGAAGTAGTTGCTTGACTAGCTGGTCTTACCTTGTATCCAATATATATATATATATATATATATATATATATATATATAATATATATATATATATTATATATATTATATATATATATATATATATATATATATATTATATATAAGGCATGGGCCTTACTCAATTATCCCTGAAATGCTCTTTCACAATTTTATCTTATAGTGGATCTTCTTTTTAGAATCTTAAGCAAACATTATTTTTATGAGAATGAAGTTTCAACTGGTTACCTGCACTTGTTTTTCCCCACTGTATTTTCTGAATTATAGATAGATAGATAGATAGATAGATAGATAGATAGATAGATAGATAGATAGATAGATAGATAGATAGATAGATAGATAGATAGATAGATGCATACATACATACATGCATACGCACACACGCACACACGCACACACGCACATACACAAACACTCACGCACACACATGAAGGTTGTACTCGCCGGAAGGGTGATGGGGTTTGGGCCGTTGAGGGCAGGGACAGAAATGACATGGAACAAGAGGGGAGAATCTCAGCTTTGAAATAAGTGTCTTGAGGCTGGTTAAAAGCATCATAAGAAGACTTTTGGCGAAGAGAGAGAGGGAGATCATTCCAGATCGATGGACCAGAAACAGAGAAAGAGCGACGGCCAACGGTAGACTGTTTGAATCTAGGTATTATTAAACACAAGGTATCTGCAGCAGAGTGGAGGGAATGAGAAGGAGTATACGGGTGAAGACATTCACAGAGGTAGGAAGGTGCTGTTTTATGGAGGCATTTGTAAGAGAGGGTACTGATCTTATAGTTTACTCTCTGTGGTACAGGCAACCAGTGGAGAGATCGCAAGAGAGGAGTAATGTGCTCAGATTTATTTATTACTGAGGACTAGGCGAGCTGCAGAGTTTTGTATACGTTAAAGGGAGTGGATAGATGATGCTGGCAGACCAGCCAGAAGAGAATTGCAATAGTCCAGACATGAGAGAACAAGAGACGTGACTAGTTTGGATGTTGTATCAGTGGACAGGTACTTCAAATTGCACTGATGCGCCGCAATAGATATTAGCACGACTGGCAGGTTTGGGTGATTAATTTTGCATGGAGAGTGTGTTGTCTATATTGACCCCTAGATATTTCACAGCAGTGTATAGAGGGACAGACGTATTGCCGAATTTTATTGAAGCTGTTGTGACCGACGAGAGTTTGTTTGGTCCTTACCAGCATGGTTTCCGTTTTATCTGCATTTAGCTGTAATCTGTTCTGTATCATACAATTTTGGATATCTTGAAGGCAGTAGGACATATTAATCAAGAGAGAGAGGGCAGATTTTCAGGAGTATCACTGCTAAGAATTTGAGAGTCATCTGCATAAAAAATGACGGTTGATCTGATGACGATTTATTATATGTGAAAGAGGAGCAGTGTAGAGAGTGAAAAGAACAGAGCCGAGAACTGATCCCTGTGGAACTCCACATTCCAGTTTGGCAGGTATTGATTGAATCGTGTTTACATATACATATATCGAGCCACGTATGAATATAGATAGATAGATAGATAGATAGATAAATAGATAGCTAGATAGATAAATAGATAGATAGATAGATAGATAGATAGATAGATAGATAGATAGATAGATAGATAGATAGATAGCTAGATAGATAGATTGATAGATAGATAGATAGATAGATATCGAGCGTTCACACACACACACACACACGCGCGCGCGCACATACGCACACACACACACACACACACACACACCACACGGGTAAAAAGCTGATTCCAGAATGAAAAGCTATATTAGCTACACAGCCATTAGTCTTCAATGCCATTACTCTTTAATGCCATTACTCTTTAATGGCTTCATAATCTAAAACACTGTAGGTCTACTTGAATTAAGAACTGATCTAAAAATTCTATAGTTCAGCTATTTTATACTTTTATATTAGTTTCTGAATATAAAAAAGATAAATCGTGTGGACATGTGTACTAGAAAAATGAAAGAAAAGAAAAGAAAAGAAACTCACCTACATAATATAGAAAACCAAACGAAAAGCTTTGGGCATACTTAATTTCAATCAAACCGTTAACCCCTTTTAAATGCCGAGCAAGCTGGCTCCTATCTTCAGCAAAAAACTGGGGTGGCTCATGTTTGGTAAATAATCACTTTCTGGTCAACAATTCAGTTTGAGGCGGAAATCTGCAACCTTGAAAGATTTTTTTTTAAATATAAAATAAGGATTACAAAACTTAAGGCTATCCTGTTGATATGAATTACTTGCCCTGCCCTTGACCCAGGCTGTCAGTTACTGATATCAGCTAATTGCCAAGGCCTACACTAAAATGCTGTGCTGAGATTGCCTTCAGCCATGACAAACTCTTAACATTAACAACCTGCACTCTCCTCTAAAGGAGAACAAAACACCTCTGAAGTAGGAATATGGCTGCCTATATGGCGAGGTACTTAAAAAACAGACATAGACACGGACACTTCTCATTCAGTGATTCCTTAGTGGGATGAGTGAGTCAGAGGCATTCCCTTGTGCAAACGCACGCAGAACATCTTGCGCACACGTTACAACCCGTTCAGCTTTTCGGAAGAGTAGGCCTTTGTGTGCCGGTGGGAACAGATGACAAAATTTACACATCTGCATACACACGGGGACTAGATGTAAAAAAAAGCATATGAGTGCCTATTACATTATCCTCGAAATAAAAGAATAAAGAAAGAGTGGAACATTCTGGGTGACCCTTTAAGTGTTAAGCTGGGGAACGCCCAGCAACAACAACAACAACAACAACAACTTTCCCTTCACACTCCTACCCTCCACCATTTTTTCCCGTCACGTCACATGTACAAAAGTTACTTTTGATCAGGTATCATAAGTTTTACAGGAAACCATATCATTTTCTTATGTTTCAAAATATCATATCATTTCATATCATGTCAAGTTCCTTTAGGAATACTGGGGGCATCTCAGCATAAATAATAGCATCCCCACCCTATGGAAATTATGTGCTTGGAATTCCCTCTGTTCTATCCCTCTCTTTTTTGCTGCCTTGTTCCCGTTCTTCCTGTTATCTCCCTTCTTTGTCTATTTTTTGCGTTCTTCGTCCATTCTCCTGCCCGTTTTTCCCGAGAGAAAAGCTAAACGTATAACTGTTCTCTCCCATCCCGCATTTGGATACGCTGGAGCTGATTAATTTTGTCTGGCGTTTTAACAACAATAATTCTGTCTGAGTGATCAAAGAAGAAGAAGAATTGCGAAGAAGAAGAACAAGAACAAGAAGAAGAACAAGAACAAGAAGAAGAACAAGAACAAGAACAAGAGAACAAGAACAAGAATAAGAAGAACAAGAACAAGAACAAAAACAACAAGAACAACAGAACAACAAGAACAACAAGAACAAGAACCCGAAACGAAGACGAAGATACAATTTCATGTCAAGTGTAAATTCTTGACGCTTCCTAATGACAAAGAGGCTACAAACAAACCTGTTATAGTAAGGTTTTTAAGAAAGCTACTCAGATAGTTTTGAATAATTATTTCCAAGTGGGGATGTCGGAGGACTGTCAGAATAAATAGTATCCCCCAACCTTCTGGAAATTCTGTGCTAGGAATTCCCTCTTTTCTATCCCTCCCATTGTTTCTGCCGTGTTCTTTTTCTTCTTATTCGCCACCTTCTCGGTTAGTTTATGGGGCCTTCTTGGTCCATCCTCCTGCTTTTTTTCCCCAGAAAGTCTTAAACGAAAACAATTATCTCCCTTGCCGAAGTCGGTTGTGCTGGGCCTGACATGTCCAGGGGCTCAACGGCAGCGCAACGCATTTTCGCTCATATGACAGACAACATAGTTGCTGTGTGAGTGTTCGACGACGACGACGACGACGACGATGATGATGATGATGATGATGATGAGTGATGATGATGATTGCTGATGATAATGATGTGATGATGATGATGATGATGATGATGATATGATGATGATGATGATGATGATGATGCATGATGATAGCAAGAGAACAAGAAAACAAGAACAACAAGTACAACAAGAACTTTACAATATACTTTTCTTCCGTGGGCGTTTTCTTCTGTCTGTGTGGTGGTGGGTTTTTCATGCAGTAAACTGACGAAAGCCAATCAGGAATGCAATGACCATTATACCATGTTGCTCGGAGGTGTGTGTCACGCCTGTACAACACCCCTTACTTACGTGGACAAACAGGAAAGATGCAAGAGATCCTGCGGGCTTTGATTTGTTTGTTGTTGTTTTGTTCTCTCTTTTTTAGCTGCTTCATGCACGTGTGAATAATAAGTGTATATGTCTTTTCCAATCAATGGTTTTTATACATTGTACCCTACATTGGTGTGTGTGTGTGGGGGGGGGTGGAATGTAATTGCATGCTGTACGCACGTGCGTGTGTGTTTTGTGTGTGTGTGTGTGCGTGCGCGCGTGTGTGGGTGTGTGTGTGTGTGTGCATGTTGTGTGTGTGTGTGTGTGTGTGTTGTGTGTGGTTGTGTGTGTGTGTGCATGTGTGTGTGTGTGTGTGTCTGGTCTATGTGATATCTTTTTTTTAAGTTATCTTGGAATGTTCATACCAATTTCAAATGTAGCTTTCTTGTGTCTTTCGAGATAGTTATACATATCAATGTGCCTGTTAGTATTGTAATTGCCCTTCAGGGGATGATAAAAGTGTTTTTGACTTGACTTCACTTGTCTGTGACGACTTACGCCCTGCTGTTCCCAGGTCACTCATCTCGATCTCTTGGGGGGGGGGGGGGGGGGGGGGGACGGGATAGCCTAGTGGTTAGAACATTGCGCTCGCAATCTGACGACCCGGGTTCGATTCCCGTTCAAGGGATATTTTCCCCTGGAGTTTACATCAGTGTAGACTCCACTCTCCCCAAAAGTCCTTCGGATGAGACTATAAACCGAGGCCCGTGTGCGAACGCACGCAGAAAATGTAGCGTGCACGTTAAACCCTGTTCCGCTTTTCGTAAGAGTAGGCCATTGTGTGCCGGTGGGTACAGATGATAGAATTAACAAAACCGCATACACACGGGACTGGATGTAAAATAGCACATAGTGCTTATCTATTATCCTGGATATAAAAGAATTAAAATTTTAAAAAATACTCTAGCCATTTCCGAACCTGTTATTATCCCATCCTATCCCAGCCAGAAATCCACACAGAGACTATCGATGACAGGCCACATGGGACCACCAGCAAACTGCGGCCCTGCATTACTGCTGGGGTCATTCTGGTGTTCTTCAGTGGTACCTGTTCTAAGCTGACATAAGCAGGACACCAACTACTAAGCCGCTTACTGACCACAACAATAAATAGCTTAGTCGCGGAGCCAGACTGAGTGGATGCCTACCCGGCGTGACAACCATTACAATTTCCCTTTCCCTACAACTTTTTATCATGGACCTGCAAACCCCCGAAGTCTTTGACACAGACGTTACACTCCCCCTTTAGCTTACGGGTTTGTAGTATCTTCTTTAGAGTGCTAGTCAAAACAGAACGGGATAGCCTAGTGGTCAGAAACATTGCGGTGGCAATCCGACGACCCGGGATCGTTTCCCCGTTCAAGGGGATATTTTTCCAGGGAGTTCACTCAGTGCAGATTTCCACTCTCCCCAATATCCTTCGGATGAACAATAAACTGAAGCCCCTGTGCGAACGCACGCAGAACATCTTGCCCCACACGTTAAATCCTGTTCCGCTTTTCGTAAGAGTAGGTCATTGGGGTGCCAGTGGGAACAGATAACAAAATTTTACAAAACCGCATACACAGGGGGACTAATTGTAAAAAAAAAGCGCATAAGTGCTTATTCTATAATCCACGATATAAAGAATAAGAATAAATTAATAAAAAAATGTTTTTTTTTATTTTCATAGATTTTTTAAAGTATGGAAAATGCATTGTGTACTTGTTTAGGGGGGGGGGGGGACATCGACGACATAAAGCAATACTAGATAGTGATGAAAAGTTAGAAAATGATTATGGGAATAAGGATTGCTTTGTGCTCCTACAGTGTTGATCCCGCGCGGGGCATATTGGGGCCCAGGAAAGCTAGCAGACGACAAAGGACTGAGGGGTTACAAAGTTCGCTAAAAAAAAATCAGACCTATCAAATTTGTGCAAAATCACATAAGTTTTGAGTCAGATGCTAGTCTTTTACAAAAAGTGTGTTTGTGTGGGTTTTTTGGTTAAATTCAAAGTTCGCTATAAAAAAAAAAGCATACATCAAATTTGTGAAAAATCACATATCTTTTGAGTCAAATGCTAGTCCTTTACAAAAAGTGTGTTTGTTGGGGGGGGGAGTGTTTTTAAAATTTCTGTGGATGCCTTTGTACGAGCAGTATAACTGCAAGAATCATATAGGAAAACATAAAGAACAGTAACAAATAAAACCCTCTGGGTGTAGCCAAACTCACCTCAGGCATACAAGTTGCAGCTTCGATCATTTTTCAACCCCCCTCTCTCCCTCCCTCCCTCCCTCCCTCCCCCCCCTCAACTTCCTCTGGGCTGCTATGAGTATAGTCTTTCGGGTGAGGCTTACCCTGAACTGAAATCGGTCATCAATATTTTATCGGACACAGAAGTGTGATGTACAGAGAAGTGTTAGATCTTAGGTGTTCATCATTGAGAGTAAAAGATGGTAATAGTGTGGATAACTGAAGAACAAGGTACAAAAGGCTCTGTTAAGTACAGTCATGGTAAACTTGACACGTTTGACGATGACAACAACTAGTGTCAAATGCACAAGATCGAAAATATCTCACGTTTGACATCGTTCACGTTTTCGATTTGAATACAACAACAACGACCACAACGACAACAGAAACCAAACAAGCAAAACAGAAAAACCCCACTAATAAATAAACAGAACCTATAATAAAAAAAAAAGATACCCGAATCAAATTACTCTGTACACCGATCTTTTTTCAACAGGATATCGTGGTTTGTAAAAAGTGTTTATGAGAAAAATGCTTCGTCTTGTATTTACAGCATATTCTATCTTACAGTACTAACTTTCGACGCAGTTTGAACCCTAACCCCATTCCGAATGCGATATAATAATTTATACACACGCCTGGTCAATAAGTAAACATAAATCAAAGACGAATGAACGCTGCATCAGGTTTTTTAAAGTCAGCCAGAGACACAGAGTAAATTGTCTCTTATTCCCTGTATATATTACTTATTTTCATTACACAGTTTGTAACATTAATAGGTGTGGGGGGGGGGGGGGGGTTCCTTACTGTCGTTGTAGTTTCTTAGTCTGTTGATATGGTTGAAGGGCGGTGGTTCAGTTTATAGGTTTTCTTCCACCCCCCTCCCCCCACCCCCCCACACACACACTCCCCATCCCCTTCCATCTCCGCTTTTGCACTTTAAGATCAAAATCCTAAAGCCCCAGTGAGGATGCCAGGGGCATGTACTGTCAGTTTTAAAAAAGCATCCCCACCTTCTGGAAATTCTGAGCTAGGAATTCCCTCTTTTCTTATCCCTTTTTTCGGTTTTGCTATGTTCCTTTTTTCTTCCTGTCATTTCCCTTTTTGTCTTATTTTCTTGCCTTCTCAGTCATTTCTCCTGCTTTTTTTGCCGGAGGGATTATAGATTTAACAGTTCTTCCCCAAAGCCGAGGTCGGATGCGCTGGGCCTACATTGTCAGGCTCTTAACGGCAGCGCGACGCATTTTCACTCATAATCATGACAAACAACAATGAGATGCTGTCTGAGTGTTTGAGGAAGAAGGAGTAGATGAAACCTAAAGCCACAGCTGTTTGCTGAATACACCATTCCGATAAGATCCATATTTCGACTTCTCTAGTTTTATTTCTAAGAAGAAAGAAAAAAGAAAGGAAAGGAAGGAAGGACGGAAGGAAGGAAGGAAGACAGGAAGGGGAAAGGGAAAGGAAAGGAAGGAAGGAAGAAAGAAACAACGAAAGAAAGTAAACCAAGGAACCTTTATTTTTTAAATTTTTATTAAAGGTAAAAATAACGGCGTCCTTTAACTTATAAGGTCGCAGGGGAGCGAGGCGCCAGAGACCTCAACTTTTCTAGGGGTCAGCATATTGAGGGCAGCGCCCATCTCCTCTCCCTCGCTGCTTTACCTTCCCTGACCCTAAAGAGGGCAGGTACCCATTTACAGCTGGGTGAACTGGGGGAGCTGTACTGAAGCCAAGGCGTGGCAAACGGGAGAGAGAGAGAGAGAGAGAGAGAGAGGAGTGAGGAGGAGAGAGAGAGAGAGAGTAGAGAGAGAGAAGGTAGAGAGAGAGAAGAGAGAGAGGAAAGAGAGAGTGAGAGAGAGGGAGGAGCATCATCCATCTTCTCAGAAAGTCCTCCAAAAACTGAGAGTTTCAACTTACATAGACGAAATTAGGAGCAGACGACGCAGTTTTTCTTGCTCTAAAATGAATTATTTCAAGCTCATACATTTAAGGAAAATCAAAACCCGTCCATATTTTTCCTGGTTAGACAAAAAAATGAAAATTAGCATTTACATTCACAGGTAATGAAGACAAAAGTAATGATCATCGTTGTTTTTTCACACCGATTATGCCAAAGCAGACGCTTTATTGCTTCTACAGTAAATGAATTGAAAATAGCGATATCAGCCTCTCGCCTTTGTGTCTCGTCTTTCCTACATTATGATCAGTTCGTATTCTGCTGTGATAACTTCTGACAGACAAGAAAAGAAGCTTGAAACTGTTCTGTCTGCCTGCCTGTCTGCCTGCCTGACAGCCTGCTTTTCTATCTGTCTGTCTGTCTGTTTGTCTGTCTGTCTGCCTCTTTATGTGTTTCTTGTCTGTATACAGAAATATCTCTCTCTCTAGCTCTCGCTCTCTCTCTCTCTCTCTCTCTCTCTCTCTCTTCTCTCTCTCTCTCTCTCTCTCTCTCTCTCTCTCTCTCTCTCTCTATCTATCTATCTATCTATCTATATCTATCTCTTCTTCTTCTTCTTCTTCTTCGCAATTCTTCTTCTTCTTCTTCTTCTTCTTCTCTCCTTTTTTCTCTGGCACATAAAGTAAGGCAGAAAATTAATGTGGTTTAGAGAAAGACACAAGGACTGAGAGAGAGAGTGATATCGAGAAAGGGAGACAGAGAGACAGACATATATAAGCAAACAAACAAACAGACAAACAGGATGGCTAAGAGAAACTGTTCAGACAACAAGACCATCAGATACAGAGACACACATGCATATGTCTTTGGTATCTTAACGATGACAAAAGTAGATAACTCTTTGCTTTGATTTTTTTTTCTCTCTGATATTTTCTTCATTTCTTTCGTTTAAAGAGAAAGACTTGTTCAGAAAGAAAAAGATACTACTAGAAGAGAGACAAATACACACCAAGAATAAAAGAGAAAAGCAAGGAAAGAATGAAAGAAACAAACAAATAAACAAAAGAAGAATTTTTAAAAAAGAAACAGAGGATAAAAGGGAAAAGCGCAACGGCAAAAAAAAGGGTAAGAAAACTTCAAACAAGGAAATATAGAACTAAAAATTTGAATTTCTTTCTTTGAGACCACAAAAGTTTTGGGTTTTGTCTGGTTCTGGATTCGTTTTGAGGTTGTTGTTGTTGTTGAGTTTGGGGTGTTTTGTTTGTTGTTTTTGTTAGGACTTTTTGACAAAGGAATGCCCTAAAATTCTACACACAGGAAGAAACATCTGTCAGTGTGGACAAGAAGAATTGGGGGTTTCACAGATATGAAATAAAAAATAATTAAAACCCATCCTCTATATCCGAAAGCCAGAGCAACAGACCCCTTTTAGACCGCAACCTGACTGAACCAAAAAACACCCAACACCGGCCCATTAGCTATTTTCCCAAGTTACCCTTTACTCTCAGATGACTGTGTCAACCCCTTTTCTGACTGTTGTCCAAACAAATGCCGAGGTCACGCCTAATGACCCTGTCTATACCACTGTCCCATCAAAGGACGCCTTGTGAAGGAATTCACCTTTTGATTTCCCTGACCATTCACTGTAGCAGGGCAATTGATTGTCCTATCACAGTGAACTATCCGAATTTGGTTTTTTTAAGCTGAATAGAGATAGGGGAAAAGTAGATCTTTTTGTCTCTACCTCTCTTGTCTTTTAAAACAGCACGTTGTTAAACAGTACTTCCTTGACCATCTTATATGTTGAATTGTCTGGTGTTGCATCTCGTTTTTATCTATTGTGTTGTGTTGATTTGCATCGTTTTTAGTACTGTAGTGCGATGTTCGGTTTTGTTTTTATGCTGTACTATAATGCAACGTATTAAAAGTATTGCACTGTATTGCTTTTGTAGTGGAGTGGACTGGAGTGTAGTGTAGTAGTGGGCGGGGTGTAGTATAGTGTAGAGTAGTGCAGTGCAGTGCAGTGTAGTGTAGTATAGTTTAGCGCAGTGCAGTGCAGTACATTTACAGTGCAGTGTAGTGTAAGTATAGCATAGGTAGTGCAGTGCAGTGCAGTGTAGTGTAGTGTTGTGTAGTGTAGTGTTGGTTTGTTGTGGAGGGGAAAGGGAGTGGAGGGGGAGTGGAGTGGAGGGGAGTGCAGTGCAGTCAGTGCAGTACAGTACAGTACAGTACAGTGCAGTGCAGTACAGTACAGTTCAATACAGTGCAGTACAGTACAGTGCAGTACAGTGCAATGCAGTGCAGTACAGTGCAGTAAGGTGCAGCTTTATTTTAGCAACCTTTTTTTCATTGTGAAATTTTCTTTAAACATTAACTGTTCACCCACACAAAATACGAAACCAAAGAAACAAGAAAGAAAAAAGCAACTTATAACCATACAAGTAAACTATCTAACCCTCACAATACTGTTTAAAACCAGACGGGGACCAAATTGTTTCGAAAATTGCAAAGAAAAAACCAAAAAAAAAAAAAGTATCCAAATATCTACTTGTAATAAAATAGGATAACAATAGGAACTTTCAATACGGATTTAAAAGGGGGGGGTAATGATAAGTATCATTCGTAATAATACACACTCTGAGGCGTGAGACGAATCACATGTGGTAAACTCCACTCCTGATTGGTTCTCTTTTTTATTTTATTTTTTTTATTTTTTGTTTGGGTGGGGGATGGGGGAGGGTTTGTCACTCCATTTATGGTTATAATTTTCTGTTTTAGGAAGCTCTGCAAACCAAAGAAATTGAGTGTCACACTATACTGTAGGCTATTTCAGTATTGTTGTTTTTTGTCTTTTTTGTTTGGGTTGGGTTTTATTGTTTACTGTATCTTGTGGTCTTTTTTTTTCTGCCTGGCTGGCTGACTGTTGTTGGGGTTGGGTTGGTAAGGTTGGGTGGCTGGTCGGCTGGTTGGTTTGTTGGTTGGTTGGTTGGCTGTCTGACTATATTTCTCTGTTGCTATTTGTTTCAAATCTTACAGTGAGTTTCCTTTCTGTTTGTCTGTCTGTCTCTCTGTCTGCTTGCCTGCCTCTCTCTCTCTCTCTCTCTCTCTCTCTCTCTCTCCTCTCTCTCTCTCTCTCTCTCTCTCTCTCTCTTTTCTCTATCTCTCTTTTTTCTTAGAACTCTAGGGTTCACCAATGGTGAGAGATGTACGCATGCGACCAATTCTACCCACCCCCAAAGGTTTAGCTGCATTCCGACTTGGGGTATGGCGTTTGAATGACACGAGTGTGCATGCGGACTTTTTTGTTTGCTTTGTTTGGGGGGTTTTCTATAATGGTCTACGCTTCCGAAAGGCTTTCGGATGAGACTATAAACCGAGGCCCCGTGCTCGAACGCATGCAGAACATCTTGCGCACACGTTAAATCCTGTTCCGCTTTTCGGAAGAGTTTGGCATTGTGTGCCGGTGGAAACAGATGACAAAATTTTCAAACCGCATACACACGGGGACAGGATGTATAAAAGCACATGAGTGCTTATTCCCTTATCCCCGATATAAAAAAAATAAATAAATTTAAATAATAAAGGCAAATCAGGCCTGACGTGTGCGCAAGACGTTTTGAGTTTCGTTCGCCCACGGGGCCGTCTGTTTACAGTCTCATGTTGTATATATGCATGTATGTATGTATGTATGTATGTATGTATGTATGTATGTATGTATGCATGTATGTGTGTGTATGTGTGTATGTGTTTAAAATTTTTATATATATATGTATGTATGTATGTGTTTTATGAGTGTATGTACGTATGTGTGTTGTATGTTGTGTATGCATATATATATATATATATATATATATTTTATATATATATATATATATATATATATATATATATATATTGTATTATAGATAGATAGATATATATATTAATATATATGCATGTATGTATGTATGTATGTATGCTTTTTTGTATGTATGTAGGTAGGTAGGTAGGTATATATGTATGTAGGTGTTTTATGTAAGTATGTATGCATGTTTGTATGTATGAATGAATGAATGTATGTATGTATGTATCTATGTATCCATGAATGCATGCGTGTATGCATCTTGAATTATGTTTGCATGCGTATTGTGTGTTTGTGTGTGCGCGCGTTTTGTGAATGCATGCGCGCGTATGCGTGCGTTTGTTTCGTGCGTGCGTATGTATGCGTGTGTGCGCGTGTGCGGTACGCGCGGGGTGGGTGTGTTTTATCCGTGCGCGTGCGCGTTTGTACTGTATGTATGTGTGTATGAATACAGCCAAGACAAGAAACCTGAAAACCAAACAACAAAAAAACTCAATCGTTCCCTTCCATAAAGCACGTATCAGTTTTCTGTACATACAAACAAGAAAATGCAAAGTTTGAACCAATCTTTTATTTGGGGGCAAGTAGAAAATGTAGACAGAGATTTCCATTTTCACAATAGGCTGCTTCTTTACGCTGCAAAAGATAGGGGTGAATTCCCTCCGAAATTTGTAATAACTTGTGTTACGGAAGAAAAAGTGTTGGTAACGCCAGAAAGATTTTGTGGACAGTACAGTGATTTGATTCTATTCCCAGCCCCAGCTCAAATGTCCAATGTTATTTTTTAATAGCCCCTATATACATTGGGCACGTGCACCAGCACACGTGTACGCGCGGGCGTGCGGGCGTTAGAGAGCACGCTTAAGCACACACACGCCCCACACACACACCCTCCGCACACGCGGGGCGCATGCACACGCGCGCACAATACGCAACCACAAAACAGAAACACACAAACAAACACATGTGCGTGCCCCACACACACACGAACATACAAGCGCTCGCACGAGTACACATGCACAGCCACTCTCTCGCTAATCTCTCTCTCTCTCTCTCTCTTCTCTCTCTCTCTCTCTCTCTTCTCTCTCTTCTCTCTTCTCTTTTCCTCTCTCTCTCTCTCTCTCTCTCTCTCTCTCTTCTGAGACTGTATAAATGTTGGGTTATTATCAAAAATGTTCCCTACGGGTGGGGACTGGATGTAAAAAAGCACATGAGTGCTTTATTCATTATCCTCGAAATAAAAGAATTTGTCATTGTCATTTGTCATTGTCTCTCTCTCTCTCTCTCTCTCTCTCTCTCTCTCTCTCTCTTCTCTCTTCCCCTCTCTCTCTCTCTCTTTTCTCTCTCTTCTCTCTCTCTTCTCTCCCTCTCTCTCTCTCTCTCTTGCCCCGCTCGCTCTCTCCTCTCTCTCTATCTCTCTCTCTCTCTCTCTCTTTTGCTCGCTCGCTCTCTCTCTCTTTTCTCTCTCTCTCTCTCCTCTCTCTCTCTCTCTCTCTCTCTCTCTTTAAAACAAAGCACTTGCATAAGCAGAAAACCAAACTGCTACAAGCAGAACACTAAAGGTCTACAACTGCCAAATTGCAGATGGAAAAGTGGGGGAGGGAAGCTTGCTCGTTCTTGTTTTTCAGCATCATATAATTATTGCGGCTGTCTCCAACCCCTAATCGCAAAAATTCATGCCAATCGGCAATAAATCCCCCGAAACAATCTCTGCGGGTAATATACATATCCAGAACCATTTTAGAAGGTCTCGTCCACCCATACAAGTCACGCCCTTCCTAGCAGAAGGATCCGTGCCAGAAGGCATCATTGGTTCAATTTCGGAACTGACGTCACGGGATCCGCCATTTTCTGTACGTTACTTCCGTCTGGTTGCATTAGTGAGGTAGGAAGGAAGGAAGGAAGGCGAGAACTGCCTACCCGTTGAACTGGGTTTTTCTTTTTCGGGGATTAAGGCTGTTTTTCAAGGTGTCATGTCATCGGTTCACGAGAGGCCGTAAGCATTTTAGTTTTCGTCTGCATGTCTTCAATTAATTCCCCCGCTTTGGTCATTCTGATATTTGCAGTCTTGTTTTGAAGAGGGAGAGGAGGAGAAGTGGAGAGTGAGAGAGAGTAGAGAGGGGGGGGGGATGAAGAGAAAGAAGACGAGAGAGAGAGATGGGGATAGAGAGAGAGTAGAGAAGAGAGGAGTGAGAGAGAGAGAGAGAGAGAAGGAGATGAGACGACAGACAGACAGACGCGAGTAGGAGTACGAGGCGTAAAGTTAGAGAGATTTGGGATAAAGCACGAGTCATGCTGTCATCCACTTACTGTTTTATGCCAAAAAACCAGGCAACTTTTTGGTCGATTTGGGCTTTCACTCGATCAGGTCCAAAAGTTGCCTGGTTTTTGGATAAACTGTAAGCTGTGTTTGAGCTTTGACTCGGCTTTATACCTTATCTCTGTCTACTAAAAACTGAAAGTAATACTAATTTTATTTGTTAATGAGCAAGACAAAATAAATATTATGGTGAATTCATTGCTTAAACATTATTTGTTCACCAAGAACTAAACAAAAATACTAAAAAAAGAAAACTATAAATACTTCGCTTCTTTATTATTTGATTTAATGCTATGCGTGTGCTGGAATTTTTTTAATATTAAAAAAAAAGAAGAAAAAAAAAAGAGCTGAGACCTTCTTCCGGCTACCCATGGCTGTCAGTTACTGAAGGAGACGCAGACTTTGCACTGTCATCCGACTTTGGGTAGGGATGAATATTCAAGCATTCACGGCATTCACGGACTTGTTGGTATGCCGACACTCACGCATTCACACACCCACATGCATTCACACAACACATATATATCAGGTCCTGTTAGCTTTGCTACCCTACCGGGTTCGATCCCAATACCTGCCTAGCTATGCCTGCCTGATCTCATGTCTAACGCATTTCCGGAGCCTTCCCCACTGGGCTGCCCCGGAGGGCGATAGAGGAGTGAAAATTTAATAATGTTTAAACCTTCCTTTTTTGATGGTGCTATAATTGCCACGCCCCATTGCTTACAAAATAAGATTTTTGGCATGTTGCAATACAAACACAAGCTGTAGGGTCCTATGTTAGCTGATAGCATCAGTTGACATTGATATTTTTATGTATTATGTGTGTTTGTGTGTGAGTGTGTGTAGTGGGTATTTATGTGTCTGTCTGCATTGTTTTGTTGGGATGTTTTAAAAAATAAGTATATTGGGTTTTTACATCTACTCACATTCTTTAGTCAGATGGTCTGTTTTGGGATTAGTTGACTATGCTTTGGTTTTCTCAGTGTTTTAGTTTTTCTTCTTTCTCTTGCTTGTCCGTCTGTAATAACATCATTCTCCCGACGAAGGCAATTATTGTAAAACCCATCTCTGTCTTTCTATGTGAAAAATTACAAACGACTTTTGTTGTGTTCACGGTAATCTTGTTTAATATGCTTTTTATATTTTTGTTCGTCAGCAACCCAAAACAGTTATCTGTGCATGTCTTCCTACTGAAATGCTAAGCTTAGCCAAATATTCTTTTCTTAACATTGGTCACGGGGCTCTGTGAGCAGTCGTTCTATTAAGAAAAGGGTTAGCCGATTTTCAAAAGCCTGTAATTCGTATTCTAAACACTTGCTTAGCCTGTCAGAAGGGATTAACAATAATTATTTCTATCTGTCGTCAAATAAATTTTTCTCTCTGTATGTTTTATTGTTGTGCAGTGTTTGGTACAGGAAAATATAACTATGATACTCGAAGTTGTTGTTTGTACTCTGTTTGTAATAAATTAAAACAAATACAGTCTTGCCACAGCAGTCTGCCGATATTAGAGAGCAGGTGTGCTTCTTGTTGGTAGAAATACTTAGTGGTCATAGGTATACAACTTTTTTAGTTGTTACCTTCTATGTTGAGCTGTGATTCCATCACTATCAAATAGATTTATTTGTATGGGTCATATTTTCTTGCTCTTTCTCTATTTGAATAGTTATTCCTTCTGAGCCGTTTTCAATGCGTCTCCTGAACCATGGCGCTTATCTATCATCTGTTGATCTGTAAGTCAACCCACAATGCATTTTAGATGTTAGGTATTTATGAAGCCTTAATCATTGTAGATGTTAAAGATTTGCTTGTAACACCAGTAATGGTATCTATTGTGTTGACCAGAACCCCAAGTATTTTCTCACATTCATCAAAGTGTTGCTATGGTATATAAACTGTGGCATAGACTTGGATTTGGCTGTCCCTTCTATAGTACATGATAAATGTTTATTACGGGGTTAATAACTCTCACTTAATCTGGAAAGGGGCCAGCTGGTTCTTCATACAGCATTAAATATCCTTTTATTGATCTTGCCGGCAGTGTTCAGATTTATGTTCCACACAGTATCTGCTTTACTCTTAATTAATGTGCTATGGTTAAGCACTCTTTCATAATAGATAGCAAGCCTTGACTGATATTGCTGTGCAATCAAGCATGCAAGCTCTGGGTGATTGACAACATCATACTTTAAAGATATACTAGATATTTTGTCATTAAAGGTTAGCTCATACGACAGTCTGTCTCTGAGTGTGCCCTGATAGTAAGGCATGTGAGAGCTGAGCAGTTCCAAGTCAAGGGAATACAAAAATGTTACCATAGGCTTTTGCTATTGCTTGAATCTTTTTTCTGTTTTCCCTTTCAGCAGAAACCCTACTCTGTGTTTTAGTCCGATCACCATCTGGTTGCCTTGATAAATAAGTTCATCTCTTTTTTCTTTTTGTCATCCATAAATCCAGTATAGATCAAGAATATGTCTGCATTGTTTAGTGACAGGAACTTCTCTGCTTCTAGCTTGACACTAATCTTTTTTATACTAGGCCCTTTCCTAAGGTTGATACCACAACTTCTGTTTGGATCATCTTCCGACTTCTAGTTCAATCTGAAAAAGCAAGCCTAGTTTGTGCCTGGTACAATGATCATCATCTTTTCCTAAATTAGGAAACACTATCAGTCAGATTCTGATTTTTCATCAATAGTGTGTCGAAAGGGGTTGTTTGTAATAACGATTGCTCTGTCTGTTTCCTTTAATGCATAAGGGATCTTTTTAAACGCCTTCTGTATGGAAAAGATTGCTCCAAATGTTTGTTGCGCCATCTTTTTTCTATAAGTAAGCAAAGTAAAAAATATCCCATAATAGAATATTGGAAGGCTAAAATGATATAGATATGGTGATGTGTTTTACGCCAGCTGATGTTATGGGTGATGCAGCACAACAGATAGCACCCTTGTACATTCAGTCAGAATGAGAATTATTAGAAAGCAGGTGTTAAAGATTTTACACAAGTTTTGTGGACAACCAACGCCAAAAGTACTTGACCATTACTGACTATGATATGGGCAAACAAAGACAATCGGTATGCTGTAATGAACCAGGACAAACCGGTTTTATTTAACAAAGAAAAATAACCTCATCAGTTTTTTAGCAAAAAATTCAATCAAGCAGAGACTAAGTGTTGCTATGCAGAGAAAAACTTGGTATTAGTGATTGCACTAACTACTACTACTACTAACAGATGCCTATGCAAGCTGTTTATCCATACTACAAAATTGATTCTGAACAAAATTCTCTACCAACCAAACATTGAAAAGTCTACCACTTGTAGGGACCTTAGCACAGGTTGGCAAACACAACAACTGAATCTATTTAGAGTTGGAAATCTAGCTTACAACAAGCAGACAAAGACACTGCACTTGAAAACAAAATGAACTGATCAACCCACTACACCAGGCGAGGAAATAAATGGGGCTCAATCAAGCACTAAGAGTTATTAGAGGCGGAACTGATAAATAATTTAGCAAAAGCTAGGCGATTTAGACTCACGCATAGAACTAGAAAAGAAGAAGCTAGCAGAAGCAGACGATGCAAATTCTTGGACAGGATAGGTAAAGAAAGAATCACAACAGCGTCTAAAAATCTTGCTAAGAGATTGCCAAGCAAGATTAGAGGTCTTAAACAATAACAGTACAACAACTACAATCTCAGGTTAGCAGAATTAAAAGAAACAATCCACGGTTATTATTGAAAACACAACAACTGTGCGGAAAGAATCCGTACATCTGTTTCCGAGCAAGGCATAACACTTTGTCAGTTATAATTACAGCATTGGGTTTCGATATAAGCATCACTTGTGTATGCACTGACAGGGAAGCACTCCAACCACACTTCACCACACCACCTTCCGCACTCCACAGGCAGGACTGGGTTTAAGAAACACTCGGCCACTTAGCAGGCCTATTAAAAAATTAGGCCTACAAAGTTGGCAACGCACTTCCTGGTATAATTGGCTCAGTGATTAGCTGGCTGCTAGTCAATCTGCAGGAAATGTTATTTGGTTCTTTGACAGAGCATATTGGGGTGTTATGGTTTTAGGTGTTGGTTTTCTTCTTTCTTAAAATAAAGATAAGCAAGGCTTCTTTAAAACAAGTTTTACTTATTTAAAGCAATCATCTAATCGCAATTGTTGAAGGAGTGTTTTGTCTGTTGCAAGGGGAATAACTTTTTTTTTGTTTGGTCTGAGGATTGGTATGGGGTAGTAGTTCTTTCCCTTGTTGTTGCTTCTGTTGTTGTTGTTACTGCACTTTTTGCTTCTGGTGCTACTGATACTACTGCTGCTGGTGTATTGTTTACACTTTCATTTTTTCCAAGCTGCACATCATCTCCAGCTATAATAATATTGTTGTTGTAGTTTGTAATTGTTCCTATTTGTAACTGCATGTTGGAAGGCAGCATATATAAACCATGTCCTATAGCAAAGTCTACCTTAGACCGTGCATAGTGAAGAACATCTTGATAATGCTTGATGCTTGATGGTAGGTCAACAGCCGAGTTAATATGGTCTTCAAATTTTCTAGAAACTGTTCTGTGCATCAAACCAGTGCCACAATATACTTGATTTGTCTGTGCCTGTGCACCAAGCAAGCACCACACTAGGTCAAACGAGTCATTAATCCTCTCTAATTGGGTCGTGTTACCCTTCACTTTTATCAAGAATAAAAGTCGTCATGCATTGCCGCTCTTGCTCTATTGAACCTAAGTGTATAAAGTGCCCGGTAAGCAAGATGTATTTGGACCACCAGTCATAGTTATACTCTTGGCCACCCCACAAATACAGAGTCCCCCTGCCCTGATTTTTTTCTGTGTTTGTCTGAATGCAGTCTTAGAATCAATTTGTAAACTCATTGCACAGCCTCTATACGCCTTATGTTATCCCACTATTAAAGGGATTTGAAGTTGCTATCAGTGGGCAGTGGGACCTGCAGCTCAGATAACACAGCCTGAACTGTAGTACCATGAAACCTGTACACAGACTTTACTAATGGTTTGGATGGGGTTTTGTGGTCAGCATATGACACCACAGCCCGTAGTTGCACGGTGGATAGCAAAGTTTTAAGTGGGTTTTGATAGAAAATGTTAGGATTAGACAACCATGCTTTTGCAGTGGCATTTCCCTTAATTGGTGGGTTTAAGTTGATTTCAGTGGGTTGGGGAACTTTTACTTCGAAGATCAATGTCTTGACACAGCAACATCTAATTATTAAAGGTAATTGTCTTTGGGTTATTGTGAGATCCCGCCTCGTATTTTGCATCTTATTATTTTTTATACATTATTATTCTATAGTGATAAATGTTTATAACACTAAACAAAGATCCCGTCAGGTGTACCTTTTAAACTAGCCATTTCCTATTGACAACCGTGTCAACATAAAACGATGCTTTTTCACGAGGTCTTTACAAAGTTCATGGACAAACATGACAGCAACAAACAATGGATTAAAAAATATGAAACTAGAATAAAACGTTAATAACATTTACTGTGCAAGAAAGGGTTTTTATGATTCTGCACACTGAAAAAGGAGCTCCTTCGCCAGCTGGTTCTTTT
>CM054159.1:1101915-1106715 GCA_028751875.1 Rapana venosa | reverse complement strand
TGTGTGTGTGTGTGTTGTGTGTGTGTGTAGTGTAGTGTGCCTGCATATGCGTGTGCGTGCGTGTGTGTGTATTATTATTATTTATTCTTTATATCGAGGATAATGGAATAAGCACTTATGTGCTCTTTTACATCTAGTCCCCGTGTGTATGCGATTTTGTAAATTTTGTCATCTTCCTACTGGTATACAATGGCCTAATCTTACGAAAAGCGGAACAGGGTTTAACGTGTGAGCAAGATGTTCTGCGTGTGTTCGCACACGGTGCCTCGGTTTATAGTCTCATAGGAAGTACTTTTGGGAAGAGTGGAGTTTTTACGGATGGTAACTCCAGGGGAAAATATCCCCTTGAACGGGAATCGAACCCGGGTGTCAGATTGCCAGCGCAATGTTCTAACCACTAGGCTAGCCACGTCTTGAAGACTGATAGAGAACACGCTCCTTGCACAATTATAATCACCTGCTGTCCGCTCAAGTCTTCTGATCACTAGGACAAACTCCGCTAGTGCCAGACTTTGCTCTGGTCTGTAGGAATGAATGCAGACAGACAACAGCAGGAGTGGGCAATGACTGGAGTCTTTGACAAACAGCATCAGCATGACTGACTGACTGACTGACTAACTAACTAACTGACTGAGTACCCTAAAGAACATTACAAAACGTTAAGCTGTCAGCATGTGTGTGTGTGTGTGTCAAGTCAAGTCAAGTCAAAATTTTATTTCCAGATGGTACATTGAATAAGCAATGCATTTGCTTTTTTTCATCAAGCCATCTATCTAAGAACAAATTTCCTAATGATTATACTAAGACACTACATTATTGCATCGTTTACCATTAAATTAAACCAGTAAAAAAAAAAAAAAAAAAAAAAAAAAAGGAAAAAATCGATAAGGAAATGCATTGAAAATACAAATTACCACATATACATATACACGCACACACATACTCATGCACACCTGAGCGCGTGTGCGCTCACGTCCACACACACATTTAAATAAAAAATGTTTTAAGAATTAAAAAAGAAAATCATAGAACGTCAGGACACACAAATTACTTCACTTACTGTTTCATCCATTTTTTCACGTTTATACTTTAGATAATAAAAAAGATGCAGGAATAAAACGTTAGAAAATACTAGGCATTCGTCATTACTGAAATATTACCTTCAATGACCTCCCTCCTCTCCTCCTCCACCCAGCAAACGTGTGCTTTTTATGCGCTCATACTTTTCAAATAGCGCTTTTTTAAAAATGACATATTCACACAATAACTATCCAAGCAAGCGAAGTCAAATAAGATTACAATAATGATTATTATAATAGCGATACAATTATAACAACAATCACCCATCACCATGAGACAACAATATAACAAATGATCCCCATCACCATGAGACAATAACATAACGATGATAACAGAAAAGCATTGGAAAGGATGGGGGTGGGGGAGGAGTATCAAGGGGGAAGGAGAAATACACCTTCAATCAATAGAGAAATAATAATTTTAAAAACAAACAAACAATTATTCAAACAAATAATCTCATCTCTAACTGCAATAAAAACAACATCCACGATAAAATCTATTGAGTTAGACAAGACAAAGGGCATGAGGAGAGGAAATGAGAGGAGAGGAGAGGAGAGGAAAGGAGAGAGAGAGAGAGAGAGAGAGAGAGAGAGAGAGAGAGAGAGAGAGAGAGAAGAGAGAGAGAGAGAGAGAGAGAGAGAGAAGACACACTATCAGCTATCAGGTCTACCATAAAAAGATTTTTTAAAAATTTCCTCCTTTCCACCTGTTTCAACATTGCAGATTATTTACTAGCTTGCATAGATTCTCTTACTTCTTTGCATAATTAGTGTGCCTCTTTCCTGCCTCCCCCTCCCTCCACACATATACAGTGCGTGACTGTAGAATTTCTAGTCACAGTAAGATATACTTGAATTTTTGTTGTTGTAGGGAATACCATTAGTGTTGGTAAATGTAAGTATGGTTTATTTTGCCGTATTAATCATGGTTGATTTGCATTATTAGTCAATTCCTAGGCATTCATGCATTAAATGGCTTTTTAGCTGTGCCTTGAACTGATTTTTGTTTTTGATACATTTTAAGCGTTTTGGGAGCTTATTCCATAAGTCACTACCTGAGTACAAGAAGCTTGTTTTGTAAAGATTATTTCTTGGTCTCGGAAATGTTAGTAGATGATTATGTCTGTGTTCATTGATTTTGAAGCTATTGGTGATCTTTGGAGGGGCATTTCCATTGATAACTTTCTGGACAAATAGAGCTTTATTTAGATAAAGTCTGTTTTTGAAGGTTAGGATATTTGTTTTCTTATAATCGTTGATGGTTAGGGAGCTTGATTGTAGTAGAACAAGTTTCAGTGCTCTTTTATATAATCTATGAATCAATTTTAAATTTGTATCACTGCAGCTGTCCCAAAGAGATGTAGCATAGTCAACTATAGGCAAAATATGGCCGCAAAAAAAGAGTTTGCGAGAGTGGTTATTCAGAAAATGTTTTATTTTTGATAACTGAAGTAGCTTGTAAGAAAGACGTTTTCCTAGCGCCATCACATGGTCGGTCCAAGTAAGATTTTTGTCAATAATTACACCCAGAATTCTGTGGGAGTCAACTTCTTCAATTACTCTTTTATCTATCAACAGAGGTTGGAATTTATCTTTCATTTTTTGTCTCTTTTGTCTTGCTAGTACATACATACACTTAGTTTTTCGCGTATTTAAGGACATATGGTTTAGCTTAGTCCAAGTAACCAATCTGTCAATATTGTGTTGAAGTTTGATTGTAAGTCTGTGGGGGTCAGAATCACTACAATAGAGGGATGTGTCATCAGCAAACATTTCACAGCTACATTCTAGAAATTGGGGTAAGTCATTTACATAGATTGAAAAAAGAAGTGGACCCAATATTGACCCTTGTGGTAATCCATGTTTAATAGGTACTAGTTCTGATGTTTGATTATTTGCAGTTACTAGCTGCTGCCTATTCGACAAAAAGCTTTTCAAAAGATTTATCATTTCTGGTGTTAGTTTATACAAGTGAAGTTTACGCAATAATAGGGAATGATTGATTACATCAAATGCTTTTTCAAAGTCAACAAAAAGAAGGCCTGTATATTTATTTTCATTGATGTTGTGTAGGAGATTGTCTGTAATTTGTGTAAGAGCTGTGTGACAGGAATAGTTTTTACGAAAACCTGACTGATCTTCATTTAATAGATTGTTATTTACAAAGTAGGAATATACGGATTTTTGGATATGTTTTTCAAAGGGTTTAGATAAGACAGACAGAATTGAAATTGGTCTGTAATTTGAAGGACAAGCAGTATCACCTGATTTGTGGACTGGTATGATTTTTGCTATTTTAAATATGGCAGGAAAGTTGGTTTTCTCTATGCACAAGTTATACAAGTATGTCAGTGTCCCAGCTATAACTTGACCACAAAGCTTAATTATTCTTCCATCTAGATTGTCTAAACCACGTGTTCTGGAACTTTTGTGTGTGTGTGTGTGTGTGTGTGTGTGTGTGTGTGTGTGTGTGTGGTGTGTGTGTTGTGTGTTGTGTGTGTGTGTGTGTGTGTGTGTGTGGTGTGTGTGTATGCTTAAGATGTCTGTGTGTGCTTAAGAAATCTGTGTGTGGGTGTCAAATGTGAATGAAAACCAGGCGGTGGTGTGAAAGCATGCATTTTACTTGACAGGGAAAAAATATTCATACACGAGCGGAGCGAGCGTATAATTATGGTTACATACGCGCGCTCGTAGACGCACAAATATACACACACACACATGCGCGCGCGCACACACTCACGAACGCACACATACACACACAAACACATGTGCGCGTGCGCACACACACAATCACACACAAACACTCATAAGTGCGCGCGCGCACATACAGACATCCACATACACCTATGAGCACACACACACACACTTTCAAATCCTTATTTGAGTTGATTCTAAGTCGGTATTGTATGCTTTAAAATCCTTGTGGTACAAGAAAACTTCAAACATTGCATTTGAGATTAATCATGTCATACACCTTTTAACCTTAAAGGGCACAAGTGTCACTTTCTGTTGGGTGCCTTCACACAGTGGATTCTTTCCAAATGAGTGGGCTGATAGAGCTGCTAAAAGAGGAGCAAAGCATGAACGGGAATCAGCAACATTGCACGTGCCTTTATCATTACAAGAGGGCTACCACTTATTAGAACAAACATCATGGAAAAATGTCACAGAAACGTATCACCTAAAAGAGAGATTTCTAAACAGATCTGTCATCAAAACTGATAAAGCATGAGTCGTGAGCCATTCTAAGGCTTGTTCAAATATCTCCACAGCAAGAAGAGTGAATAGTTTGTTTTATAGAATAAAACTTTATACATTCGTAACCAAATTCAGTAGAAACAGTAAATGTCTATGTGGTGAGAATATTTCTAATACTCATATAATATTTGAATGTAAGAATACGAAAGCTTTTTTACCTCAATTTTCTGAAAACTCCCTTAGAAGCATATTCAATAATTTGAATTTGGCATTTGATATTGCAAAAGGTCTCTGGCATAGTCCTATAGGACATTTGTTATAGTTTCATTAACGTTAATCACTTTTTATGTTTTTGTTTCTGTGGTATGTTTTTTTTAAAATACTTTTTATTGTATCTTTTGCTTTGCACGGTTTCTTTTCATGATTAGACTACTTTTTCCCCTCGCATTTTTCAGTAGGGCCTCTACAACCACCTCAATTATCATACACCCCTTGTATATATATTTTTTTTCTCGTCTAATAT
>CM054159.1:1076915-1091915 GCA_028751875.1 Rapana venosa | reverse complement strand
CATACATTATTATTATTATTATTATTATCAGTACCCTCTGTTACAAATGTCTCCACAAAACTGCACCCTCCTACCTCTGTGAATGTCTTAACCTGTACACTCCTTCACGTACCCTCCGCTCTGCTGCAGATACCTTGTGCCTACGAATACCTAGATTCAACCAATCTACTGTTGGCCGCCGCTCTTTCTCTATTTCGGGTCCATCGACCTGGAATGAGCTCCCTCTCTCTCTTCGCCAGAAGCGTAGCTTTGACACTTTCAAATCAAGCCTCAAGACATATTTATTTCAAACCTAAGATTTCCCCCCTCCTGTCTCATATCAGAACTATCCCACCCTTCACTAACCCATGTCCTATCACCCTGCTAAAGTATATGACCTGTGTGTGTGTGTGTGTGTGTGTGTGTGTGTGTGTGTGTGTGTGTGTGTGTGTGTGTGTGTGTGTGTGTGTGTGTGTGTGTGCGCGCGCTTTTGAAAAGCATTTGACTATTGCAATTTTATTTCATAGATTTGGTCTGCAGCGTACCGTGTTTGTAATATCTGTTTGAACTATTGATTATTTGTCATTTGTTGTATGACTGTGTAAGATTAGGTCGAATGCATGCGCTTCAATTTGTCTTTGCAAGATATAGCGCTATATAAGTTCCATTTATTATTATTATTATTATTATTTATCTATCATCCATCCACTTATACACGCTTGCATGCATGCGTGTGTGCTTGCGTACCTACCTACAAGCGTACATACGTATTTACACACACACACACACACACACACACACACACACACACACACACACACACACACACACACACACAAACAGACACACACACACACACACACACACACACACACACACACACTTTCATAACACGTTCGAGGAAACACTCCACAAAACAAGCTAAACCAATCCACTATAGCAGTAACTGCGCACAATAACCACAGGAAAAAAGCTGTCAGAGTTGTTTGCCCTTTAAAGGTGAACGACCCTGAACAGTACAAAACAACACAGACAGTTGAAAAAATTAAAAAATGTTCACAATTAATCGAATTTGCTTCCTTTATTTTATGACTGTCTAAAAGCAAAAAAGGTATAGGTGTTCCCATAACCTATGCAGTCTTTGGAAGCGAGATGTCAGAGACCTCATCTTCAAGCGCCAGCATATTGAGGGCGGCGCCCATCTCCTCTCCCTCGCTACTGTACTTTCCCTGACCCTAAAGAGGGCAGGTAACCCATTTACAGCTGGGTGAACGGGACGTGGGTGGTGGGGGGGGGGGGGGGGGGGTGAGGATATTGTACTGAAGCCATGGCGCGCAAAACGGTCACCTATGCACTTGGTAACCACGCTCGATGCTGCTTAACCTTAAGAAAAATAATAATAAATGGAATTTATATAGCGCTATATCTTGCAGAGACAAATCAAAGCGCTTGCACTCAACTCATTCTTACAGTCATACAACCACTAACAAGTAATAGTTCCATCAAGTCCAAATGTGCACGCACGCACACACACACACACACACACACACACACACACACACACACTAAAGAGGTTACACGCAGGAGAGGAAAATCTTAGGTTTGAAATAAATTGGGGAAATTAGATTGGGGAAAGCGAGTGCTCTGACCACTGAGCTATCCTGTCCCCAGTTGATTGTCTGTCTCATTATTTATCATGCTCTTTACAGTGGGTTCTGGCCACAACTTTTCACATTATTTTGGACGTGCAGCCAACATGGGCCGGGCATCACGAAAACTGCAAGAACATAATCATTTCTTCGTCATTTTCTTTGTTCACGCTTTCACACAGTCTGACATGGGGACGGCATAGCCTAGTGGTTAGAACATTGCGCTCGCAATCTGACGACCCGTGTTCAATTCCCGTTCAAGCGGATATTTTCCCCCTGGAGTTCACATCAGTGCAGGATCCACTCTTTCCAAAAGTCCTTCGGATGAGACTATAAACCGAGGTCTCGTGTGCGAACGCACACGTTAAATCCTGTTCCGCTTTTCATAAGAGTAGGCCAATGTGTGCCGGTGGGAACAGATGACAGAATTTACAAAACTGCATACACACGGAGACTGGATGTTAAAAAGCACATAAGTGCTTATTCCATTATCCTCGATATAAAAGAATACACTAAAATCAATAAAAACAGCTGATCTGAGCACAAAACGCAAAATGTTCTTATCAGTAAAATATATTACCAAAACAAGCATGTCTGTCCTAAAACTGTGATGTCAAAACGGTGTTTCAAGACAATAAGCTCTGGCATAACCTTCTTGGTATACTCTATTGGCAAGATTGTAATAATGTAGTACTTCAATAATATCATGAAAGATGTTTTGTTCTTAGATAGATGGCTTGATGAAAAAAGGGCATATGCATTGCTTGTTCAATGTACCAACTGGAAATAAAAATGTAACTTGACTTGACAAAGAAATGTAATAAAGTAAAACAATTTCTTGTTCGGTAGTTGGCTGCCTGAGTTAAGCTGCGTGAACAATTCTTGAGGGCACATACAATAAAAAAAATAATAATAATAAAAAAACACTAAGTATTTTTTCCAAAAGTTTAAACTGGAACAATTTGTGTTCTAACTTTCTCGGAGAGTTTGCTTTGGTTTTTGCTGCTGCTGCTGCTTCTGTTGCTTATTTATTTCTTTGTTGGTTTTTGTTTGTTTGCTTGTTTGATTTCTTTGGCCAGGTCAAGTCTACACATACTACACTTAATGAATGATAATGAACTCTCAATGAACTGCTGAACTCATCTGTTATTGCTAATCAAGGGATCTGTATCTTGTTGTGCACCTAAACTAAATTGTTAGTTTTACTTCTTCTTTTGTTCATTATTTCTTAACAGCATTTCTAAAATACTAAAGAAGTAGTTGCTTGACTAGCTGGTCTTACCTTGTATCCATATATATATATATATATATATATATATATATATATATATATATATATATATATATATATATATATATATATATTATATATATATATATATATATATATTATATAAGGCATGGGCCTTACTCAATTATCCCTGAAATGCTCTTTCACAATTTTATCTTATAGTGGATCTTCTTTTTAGAATCTTAAGCAAACATTATTTTTATGAGAATGAAGTTTCAACTGGTTACCTGCACTTGTTTTTCCCCACTGTATTTTCTGAATTATAGATAGATAGATAGATAGATAGATAGATAGATAGATAGATAGATAGATAGATAGATAGATAGATAGATAGATAGATAGATAGATAGATGCATACATACATACATGCATACGCACAGCACGCACACACGCACACACGCACATACACAAACACTCACGCACACACATGAAGGTTGTACTCGCCGGGAAAGGGGGATGGGGTTTGGGCCGTTGAGGGCAGGGACAGAAATGACATGGAACAAGAGGGGAGAATCTCAGCTTTGAAATAAGTGTCTTGAGGCTGGTTAAAAGCATCATAAGAAGACTTTTGGCGAAGAGAGAGAGGGAGATCATTCCAGATCGATGGACCAGAAACAGAGAAAGAGCGACGGCCAACGGTAGACTGTTTGAATCTAGGTATTATTAAACACAAGGTATCTGCAGCAGAGTGGAGGGAATGAGAAGGAGTATACGGGCGAAGACATTCACAGAGGTAGGAAGGTGCTGTTTTATGGAGGCATTTGTAAGAGAGGGTACTGATCTTATAGTTTACTCTCTGTGGTACAGGCAACCAGTGGAGAGATCGCAAGAGAGGAGTAATGTGCTCAGATTTATTTATTACTGAGGACTAGGCGAGCTGCAGAGTTTTGTATACGTTAAAGGGAGTGGATAGATGATGCTGGCAGACCAGCCAGAAGAGAATTGCAATAGTCCAGACATGAGAGAACAAGAGACGTGACTAGTTTGGATGTTGTATCAGTGGACAGGTACTTCAAATTGCACTGATGCGCCGCAATAGATATTAGCACGACTGGCAGGTTTGGGTGATTAATTTTGCATGGAGAGTGTGTTGTCTATATTGACCCCTAGATATTTCACAGCAGTGTATAGAGGGACAGACGTATTGCCGAATTTTATTGAAGCTGTTGTGACCGACGAGAGTTTGTTTGGTCCTTACCAGCATGGTTTCCGTTTTATCTGCATTTAGCTGTAACCTGTTCTGTATCATACAATTTTGGATATCTTGAAGGCAGTAGGACATATTAATCAAGAGAGAGAGGGCAGATTTTCAGGAGTATCACTGCTAAGAATTTGAGAGTCATCTGCATAAAAAATGACGGTTGATCTGATGACGATTTATTATATGTGAAAGAGGAGCAGTGTAGAGAGTGAAAAGAACAGAGCCGAGAACTGATCCCTGTGGAACTCCACATTCCAGTTTGGCAGGTGTTGATTGAATCGTGTTTACATATACATATATCGAGCTACGTATGAATATAGATAGATAGATAGATAGATAGATAGATAAATAGATAGATAGATAAATAGATAGATGATAATAGATAGATAGATAGATAGTATAGATAGATAGATAGATAGATAGATAGATAGATAGATGATAGATAGATAATGATAGATAGATAGATAGATAGATAGATAGATAGATAGATAGATATCGAGCGTTCACACACACACAACACACGCGCGCGCGCACATACGCACACACACACACACACACACACACACACACACAGGGTAAAAAGCTGATTCCAGAATGAAAAGCTATATTAGCTACACAGCCATTAGTCTTCAATGCCATTACTCTTTAATGCCATTACTCTTTAATGGCTTCATAATCTAAAACACTGTAGGTCTACTTGAATTAAGAACTGATCTAAAAATTCTATAGTTCAGCTATTTTATACTTTTATATTAGTTTCTGAATATAAAAAAGATAAATCGTGTGGACATGTGTACTAGAAAAATGAAAGAAAAGAAAAGAAAAGAAACTCACCTACATAATATAGAAAACCAAACGAAAAGCTTTGGGCATACTTAATTTCAATCAAACCGTTAACCCCTTTTAAATGCCGAGCAAGCTGGCTCCTATCTTCAGCAAAAAACTGGGGTGGCTCATGTTTGGTAAATAATCACTTTCTGGTCAACAATTCAGTTTGAGGCGGAAATCTGCAACCTTGAAAGATTTTTTTTTAAATATAAAATAAGGATTACAAAACTTAAGGCTATCCTGTTGATATGAATTACTTGCCCTGCCCTTGACCCAGGCTGTCAGTTAATGATATCAGCTAATTGCCAAGGCCTACACTAAAATGCTGTGCTGAGATTGCCTTCAACCATGACAAACTCTTAACATTAACAACCTGCACTCTCCTCTAAAGGAGAACAAAACACCTCTGAAGTAGGAATATGGCTGCCTATATGGCGAGGTACTTAAAAAACAGACATAGACACGGACACTTCTCATTCAGTGATTCCTTAGTGGGATGAGTGAGTCAGAGGCATTCCCTTGTGCGAACGCACGCAGAACATCTTGCGCACACGTTACAACCCGTTCAGCTTTTCGGAAGAGTAGGCCTTTGTGTGCCGGTGGGAACAGATGACAAAATTTACACATCTGCATACACACGGGGACTATATGTAAAAAAAAAAAAGCATATGAGTGCCTATTACATTATCCTCGAAATAAAAGAATAAAGAAAGAGTGGAACATTCTGGGTGACCCTTTAAGTGTTAAGCTGGGGAACGCTTAGCAACAACAACAACAACAACTTTCCCTTCACACTCCTACCCTCCACCATTTTTTCCCGTCACGTCACATGTACAAAAGTTACTTTTGATCAGGTATCATAAGTTTTACAGGAAACCATATCATTTTCTTATGTTTCAAAATATCATATCATTTCATATCATGCCAAGTTCCCCTAGGAATACTGGGGGCATCTCAGCATAAATAATAGCATCCCCACCCTATGGAAATTATGTGCTTGGAATTCCCTCTGTTCTATCCCTCTCTTTTTTGCTGCCTTGTTCCCGTTCTTCCTGTTATCTCCCTTTTTTGTCTATTTTTTGCGTTCTTCGTCCATTCTCCTGCCCGTTTTTCCCGAGAGAAAAGCTAAACGTATAACTGTTCTCTCCCATCCCGCATTTGGATACGCTGGAGCTGATTAATTTTGTCTGGCGTTTTAACAACAATAATTCTGTCTGAGTGATCAAAGAAGAAGAAGAATTGCGAAGAAAGAAGAACAAGAACAAGAAGAAGAACAAGAACAAGAAGAAGAACAAGAACAAGAACAAGAAGAACAAGAACAAGAATAAGAAGAACAAGAACAAGAACAAAAACAACAAGAACAACAAGAACAACAAGAACAACAAGAACAAGAACCCGAAACGAAGACGAAGAACAATTTCATGTCAAGTGTAAATTCTTGACGCTTCCTAATGACAAAGAGGCTACAAAACAAACCTGTTATAGTAAGGTTTTTAAGAAAGCTACTCAGATAGTTTTGAATAATTATTTCCAAGTGGGGATGTCGGAGGACTGTCAGAATAAATAGTATCCCCCAACCTTCTGGAAATTCTGTGCTAGGAATTCCCTCTTTTCTATCCCTCCCATTGTTTCTGCCGTGTTCTTTTTCTTCTTATCGCCACCTTCTCGGTTAGTTTATGGGGCCTTCTTGGTCCATCCTCCTGCTTTTTTTCCCCAGAAAGTCTTAAACGAAAACAATTATCTCCCTTGCCGAAGTCGGTTGTGCTGGGCCTGACATGTCAGGGGCTCAACGGCAGCGCAACGCATTTTCGCTCATATGACAGACAACATTAGTTGCTGTGTGAGTGTTCGACGACGACGACGACGACGACGATGATGATGATGATGATGATGATGATGATGATGATGATGATGATGCTGATGATAATGATGATGATGATGATGATGATGATGATGATGATGATGATGATGATGATGATGATTGATGATGATGATGAGCAAGAAGAACAAGAGAAACAAGAACAACAAGTACAACAAGAACTTTACAATATAACTTTTCTTCCGTGCGTTTTCTTCTGTCTGTGTGGTGGTGGGTTTTTCAAGGCAGTAAACTGACGAAAGCCAATCAGGAAATGCAATGACCATTAAACCATGTTGGCTCAGGAAGGAGGTGTGTCACGCCTGTACAACACCCCTTACTTACGTGGACAAACAGGAAAGATGCAAAGAGGAACCTGCGGGCTTTGATTTGTTTGTTGTTGTTTTGTTCTCTCTTTTTTAGCTGCTTCATGCACGTGTGAATAATAAGTGTATATGTCTTTTCCAATCAATGGTTTTTATAACATTGTACCCCTACATTGGTGTGTGTGTGTGGGGGTGGGATGTAATTGCATGCGTACGCACGTGCGTGTGTGTGTGTGTGTGTGTGTGTGCGTGCGCGCGTGTGTGGGTGTGTGTGTGTGTGTGCATGTGTGTGTGTGTGTGTGTGTGTGTGTGTGGGTGTGTGTGTGTGTGTGCATGTGTGTGTGTGTGTGTGTCTGGTCTATGTGATATCTTTTTTTTAAGTTATCTTGGAATGTTCATACCAATTTCAAATGTAGCTTTCTTGTGTCTTTCGAGATAGTTATACATATCAATGTGCCTGTTAGTATTGTAATTGCCCTTCAGGGGATGATTAAAAGTGTTTTTGACTTGACTTCACTTGTCTGTGACGCTTACGCCCTGCTGTTCCCAGGTCACTCATCTCGATCTCTCGGGGGGGGGGGGGGGGGGGGGGGGGGGACGGGATAGCCTAGTGGTTAGAACATTGCGCTCGCAATCTGACGACCCGGGTTCGATTCCCGTTCAAGGGGATATTTTCCCCTGGAGTTTACATCAGTGTAGACTCCACTCTCCCCAAAAGTCCTTCGGATGAGACTATAAACCGAGGCCCCGTGTGCGAACGCACGCAGAAAATGTAGCGTGCACGTTAAACCCTGTTCCGCTTTTCGTAAGAGTAGGCCATTGTGTGCCGGTGGGTACAGATGATAGAATTAACAAAACCGCATACACACGGGGACTGGATGTAAAATAGCACATAAGTGCTTATTCTATTATCCTGGATATAAAAGAATAAAATTTTAAAAAATACTCTAGCCATTTCCGAACCTGTTATTATCCCATCCCTATCCCAGCCAGAAATCCACACAGAGACTATCGATGACAGGCCACCATGGGACCACCAGCAAACTGCGGCCCTGCATTACTGCTGGGGTCATTCTGGTGTTCTTCAGTGGTACCTGTTCTAAGCTGACATAAGCAGGACACCAACTACTAAGCCGCTTACTGACCACAACAATAAATAGCTTAGTCGCGGAGCCAGACTGAGTGAGATGCCTACCCGGCGTGACAACCATTACAACTTCCTTCCTACAACTTTTTATCATGGACCTGCAACCCCCGAAGTCTTTGACACAGACGTTACACTCCACCTTTAGCTTCCGGGTCTTGTAGTATCATCTTTAGAGTGCTAGTCAAAACAGAACGGGATAGCCTAGTGGTCAGAACATTGCGGTGGCAATCCGACGACCCGGGATCGATTCCCGTTCAAGGGGATATTTTTCCAGGGAGTTCACATCAGTGCAGATTCCACTCTCCCCAATATCCTTCGGATGAGACAATAAACTGAAGCCCTCTGTGCGAACGCACGCAGAACATCTTGCGCACACGTTAAATCCTGTTCCGCTTTTCGTAAGAGTAGGTCATTGTGTGCCAGTGGGAACAGATAACAGAATTTACAAAACCGCATACACACGGGGACTAATTGTAAAAAAAAAGCGCATAAGTGCTTATTCTATAATCCACGATATAAAAGAATAAGAATAAATTAATGAAAAATGTTTTTTTTTATTTTCATAGATTTTTTAAAGTATGGAAAATGCATTGTGTACTTGTTTAGGGGGGGGGGGGACATCGACGACATAAAGCAATACTAGATAGTGATGAAAAAGTTAGAAAATGATTATCGAATAAGGATTGCTTTGTGCTCCTACAGTGTTGATCCCGCGCAGGCATATTGTGGCCAGGAAGCTAGCAGACGACAAAGGACTGAGGGGTTACAAAGTTCGCTAAAAAAAAATCAGACCTATCAAATTTGTGCAAAATCACATAAGTTTTGAGTCAGATGCTAGTCTTTTACAAAAAGTGTGTTTGTGTGGGTTTTTTGGTTAAATTCAAAGTTCGCTATAAAAAAAAAAGCATACATCAAATTTGTGAAAAATCACATATCTTTTGAGTCAAATGCTAGTCCTTTACAAAAAGTGTGTTTGTTGGGGGGGGGAGTGTTGTTAAATTTCTGTGGATGCCTTTGTACGAGCAGTATAACTGCAAGAATCATATAGGAAAACATAAAGAACAGTAACAAATAAAACCCTCTGGAGTGTAGCCAAACTCACCTCAGGCATACAAGTTGCAGCTTCGATCATTTTTCAAACCCCCCTCTCTCCCTCCCTCCCTCCCTCCCTCCCTCCCCTCAACTTCCTCTAGGGCTGCTATGAGTACTAGTCTTTCGGGTGAGGCTTACCCTGAACTGAAATCGGTCATCAATATTTTATCGGACACAGAAGTGTGATGTACAGAGAAGTGTTAGATCTTAGGTGTTCATCATTGAGAGTAAAAGATGGTAATAGTGTGGATAACTGAAGAACAAGGTACAAAAGGCTCTGTTAAGTACAGTCATGGTAACTTGACACGTTTGACGATGACAACAACTAGTGTCAAATGCACAAGATCGAAAATATCTCACGTATGACATACGTTCACGTTTTCGATTCTGATAACAACAACAACGACCACAACGACAACAGAAACCAAACAAGCAAAACAGAAAAACCCCACTAATAAATAAACAGAAACCTATAAATAAAAAAAAAAGATACCCGAATCAAATTACTCTGTACACCGATCTTTTTTCAACAGGATATCGTGGTTAGTAAAACGTGTTTATGAGAACAATGCTCTCGTCATTGTATTTACAGCATATTCTATCTTACAGTACTAACTTTCGACGCAGTTGAACCCTAACCCCATTCCGAATGCGATATAATAATTTATACACACGCCTGGTCAATAAGTAAACATAAATCAAAGACGAATGAACGCCTGCATCAGGTTTTGAAAGTCAGCCAGAGACACAGAGTAAATTGTCTCTTATTCCCTGATATATATTACTTATTTCATTACACACGTTTGTAACATTAATAGGTGTGGGGGGGGGGGGGGGTTCCTTACTGTCGTTGTAGTTTCTTAGTCTGTTGATATGAGTTGAAGGGCGGTGGTTCAGTTTATAGGTTTTCTTCCACCCCCCTCCCCCCCCCCCCCCACACACACACTCCCCATCTCTTCCATCTCCGCTTTTGCACTGAAGATCAAAATCCTAAAGCCCCCAGTGAGGATGCCAGGGGCATGTACTGTCAGTATAAAGAGCATCCCCACCTTCTGGAAATTCTGAGCTAGGAATTCCCTCTTTTCTTATCCTCTCTTTCGGTTTCTGCTATGTTCCTTTTCTTCCTGTCATTTCCCTTTTTGTCTATTTTCTGCCTTCTCAGTCAATTCTCCTGCTTTTTTTGCCGGAGGGATTATAGATATAACAGTTCTTCCCCCATGCCGAGGTCGGATGCGCTGGGCCTACATTGTCAGGCTCTTAACGGCAGCGCGACGCATTTTCACTCATATCATGACAAACAACAATGAGATGCTGTCTGAGTGTTTGAGGAAGAAGGAGTAGATGAAACCTAAAGCCACAGCTGTTTGCTGAATACACCATTCCGATAAGATCCATATTTCGACTTCTCTAGTTTTATTTCTAAGAAAGAAAGAAAAAGAAAGGAAAGGAAGGAAGGACGGAAGGAAGGAAGGAAGACAGGAAGGAAGGAAGGAAAAGGAAGGAAGGAAGAAAGAAACAACGAAAGAAAAGTAAACCAAGGAACCTTTATTTTTTAAATATTACTTAAAGGTAAAAATAACGGCGTCCTTTAACTTATAAGGTCGCAGGGGAGCGAGGCGCCAGAGACCTCAACTTTTCTAGGGGTCAGCATATTGAGGGCAGCGCCCATCTCCTCTCCCTCGCTGCTTTACCTTCCCTGACCCTAAAGAGGGCAGGTACCCATTTACAGCTGGGTGAACTGGGGGAGCTGTACTGAAGCCAAGGCGTGCAAACGGGGGAGGAGAGAGAGGAGAGAGAGAGAAGAGAGGAGAGAGAGAGAGAAGAAGAGAGAGAGAGAGAGAGAGAGAGAGAGAGAGAGAGAGAGAGGAGCATCATCCATCTTCTCAGAAAGTCCTCAAAAACTGAGATTTCAACTTACATAGACGAAATTAGGAGCAGACGACGCAGTTTTCTTGCTCTAAAATGAATTATTTCAAGCTCAACATTTAAGAAAATCAAAACCCGTCCATATTTTTCCTGGTTAGACAAAAAAATGAAATTAGCATTTACATTCACAGGTAATGAAGACAAAAGTAATGATCATCGTTGTTTTTTCACACCGATTATGCCCAAAGCAGACGTCTTTATTGCTTCTACAGTAAATGAATTGAAAATAGCGATATCAGCCTCTCGCCTTTGTGTCTCGTCTTTCCTACATTATGATCAGTTCGTATTCTGCTGTGATAGCTTCTGACAGACAAGAAAAGAAGCTTGAAACTGTTCTGTCTGCCTGCCTGTCTGCCTGCCTGACAGCCTGCTTTTCTATCTGTCTGTCTGTCTGTTTGTCTGTCTGTCTGCCTCTTTATGTGTTTCTTGTCTGTATACAGAAATATCTCTCTCTCTAGCTCTCGCTCTCTCTCTCTCTCTCTCTCTCTCTCTCTCTCTCCTCTCTCTCTCTCTCTCTCCTCTCTCTCTCTCTCTCTCTCTATCTATCTATCTATCTATCTATCTATCTATCATCTCTTCTTCTTTTCTTCTTTCGCAATTCTTCTTCTTCTTCTTCTTCTTCTCTCCTTTTTTCTCTGGCACATAAAGTAAGGCAGAAAATTAATGTGGTTTAGAGAAAGACACAAGGACTGAGAGAGAGAGTGATATCGAGAAAGGGAGACAGAGAGACAGACATATATAAGCAAACAAACAAACAGACAAACAGGATGGCTAAGAGAAACTGTTCAGACAACAAGACCATCAGATACAGAGACACACATGCATATGTCTTTGGTATCTTAACGATGACAAAAGTAGATAACTCTTTGCTTTGATTTTTTTTTCTCTCTGATATTTTCTTCATTTCTTTCGTTTAAAGAGAAAGACTTGTTCAGAAAGAAAAAGATACTACTAGAAGAGAGACAAATACACACCAAGAATAAAAGAGAAAAGCAAGGAAAGAATGAAAGAAACAAACAAATAAACAAAGAAGAATTTTAAAAAAAGAAACAGAGGATGAAAGAAAAGCGCAACGGCAAAAGAAATGGGTAAGAAAACTTCAAAACAAGGAAATATAGAACTAAAAATTTGAATCATTCCTTGAGACCACGAAGTTTTGGGATTTGTCTGGTTCTGGATTCGTTTTGAGGTTGTTGTTGTTGTTGAGTTTGGGGTTGTTTTGTATGTTTGTTTTTGTTAGGACTTTTTGACAAAGGAATGCCCTAAAATTTTCTACACACAGGAAGAAACATCTGTCAGTGTGGACAAGAAGAATTGGGGGTTTCACAGATATGAAATAAAAAATAATAAAACCCATCCTCTATATCCGAAAGCCAGAGCAACAGACCACTTTTAGACCGCAACCTGACTGAACCATAAACACCCAACACCGGCCCATTAGCTATTACCCAAGTTACCCTTTACTCTCAGATGACTGTGTCAACACCCTCTCTGACTGTTGTCCAAACAAATGCCGAGGTCACGCTCTAATGACCTCCTGTCTATCACCACTGTCCCATCAAAGGACGGCCTTGTGAAGGAATCACCTTTTGATTTCCCTGACCATTCACTGTAGCAGGGCAATTGATTTTTCCTATCACAGTGAACTATCCGAATTTGGTTTTTTTAAGCTGAATAGAGATAGGGGAAAAGTAGATCTTTTTGTCTCTACCTCTCTCTGTCTATAAAACAGCACGTCTGTTAAACAGTACTTCCTTGACCATCTTATATGTTGAATTGTCTGGTGTTGCATCTCGTTATTATCTATTGTGTTGTGTTGATTTGCATCGCTTAGTACTGTAGTGCGATGTTCGGTTTTGTATTATGCTGTACTATAATGCAACGTATTACAAGTATTGCACTGTATTGCATTGTAGTGGAGTGGACTGGAGTGTAGTGTAGTAGTGGAGCGGAGTGTAGTATAGTGTAGAGTAGTGCAGTGCAGTGCAGTGTAGTGTAGTATAGTTTAGCGCAGTGCAGTGCAGTACAGTACAGTGCAGTGTAGTGTAGTATAGCATAGTGTAGTGCAGTGCAGTGCAGTGTAGTGTAGTGTTGTGTAGTGTAGTGTTGCGTTGTGTTGTGGAGTGGAAGGGAGTGGAGAGGAGTGGAGTGGAGGGGAGTGCAGTGCAGTACAGTGCAGTACAGTACAGTACAGTACAGTACAGTGCAGTGCAGTACAGTACAGTTCAATACAGTGCAGTACAGTACAGTGCAGTACAGTGCAATGCAGTGCAGTACAGTGCAGTAAGGTGCAGCTTATTTTAGCAACCTTTTTTTCATTAGTGAAAACTTTCTTTAAACATTAACTGTTCACCCACACAAAATACGAAACCAAAGAAACAAGAAAGAAAAAAGCAACTTATAACCATACAAGTAAACTATCTAACCCTCACAATACTGTTTAAAACCAGACGGGGACCAAATTGTTTCGAAAATTGCAAAGCAAAAACCAAAAAAAGAAAAGTAATCCAAATATCTACTTGTAATAAAATAGGATAACAATAGGAACTTTCAATACGGATTTCAAAGGGGGTAATGATAAGTATCATTCGTAAAATACACACTCTGAGGCGTGAGACGAATCACATGTGGTAAACTCCACTTCCTGATTGGTTCTCTCTTTATTTTATTTTTTTTATTTTTTGTTTGGGTGGGGGATGGGGGGAGGGGTTGTCACTCCATTTATGGTATAATTTTCTGCTTAGGAAGCTCTGCAAACCAAAGAAATTGAGTGTCACACTATACTGTAGGCTATTTCAGTATTGTTGTTTTTTGTCTTTTTTGTTTGGGTTGGGTTTTATTGTTTACTGTATCTTGTGTCTTTTTTTTCTGCCTGGCTGGCTGACTGGTTGGTTGGGTTGGTAGGTGGGTGGCTGGTCGGCTGGTTGGTTTGTTGGTTGGTTGGTTGGCTGTCTGACTATATTTCTCTGTTGCTATTTGTTTCTATCTTACAGTGAGTTTCCTTTCTGTTTGTCTGTCTGTCTGTCTGTCTGCTTGCCTGCCTCTCTCTCTCTCTCTCTCTCTCTCTCTCTCTCTCTCTCTCTCTCTCTCTCCTCTCTCTCTCTCTCTCTTTTCTCTATCTCTCTTTTTTCTTAGAACTCTAGGGTTCACCAATGGTGAGAGATGTACGCATGCGACCAATTCTACCCACCACCAAGGTAGCTGCATTCCGACTTCGGGTATGGCGTTTGAATGACACGAGTGTGCATGCGGACTTTTTTGTTTGCTTTGTTTGGGGGGTTTTCTATAATGGTCTACGCTTCCGAAAGGCTTTCGGATGAGACTATAAACCGAGGCCCCGTGCTCGAACGCATGCAGAACATCTTGCGCACACGTTAAATCCTGTTCCGCTTTTCGGAAGAGTAGGCCATTGTGTGCCGGTGGAAACAGATGACAAAATTTACAAAACCGCATACACACGGGGACAGGATGTATAAAAGCACATGAGTGCTTATTCCATTATCCTCGATATAAAAGAATAAATAAATAAATAATAAAGGCAAATCAGGCCTGACGTGTGCGCAAGACGTTTTGAGTACGTTCGCCCACGGGGCCGTCTGTTTACAGTCTCATGTATGTATATATGCATGTATGTATGTATGTATGTATGTATGTATGTATGTATGTATGTATGTATGTATGTATGCATGTATGTGTGTATGTG